>JAULBR010095023.1:0-11850 GCA_032355825.1 Melanodrymia aurantiaca
GTTGGGATGGGGGGTAGGGGAGGGGTATAGCAGGTATGAAGGACCTAAATACAGGTTGCAATACTTTGTGATCATAAATATCAATATTTAGGGAAAGTTGCCACATAACTTTTCTTTTCAAAATTAAAAAAACATTACAATATTATAATAAACAAATCTTATGTATTATCATTTCTATAAAAAATAAAAAGGTCAGTGTGCTTTCAACATGGACAGTTGAATTTATAACAGCACATTTATTATTCTGCTGTACATTATAAAATGCATAATGTGTTATATTATGCATTCACACTGAAACATGAACTAATGTTTGATACATAACGAAATGTAAATTAACAAAATTGACTTAGATATGACATGTAGAAATAAAGAGTTGTCGGCAAGTTCATCATCCTGAGGACTAGACCGATTTTATTCCAATACGACACATTTCACTTCATGTTGGGTTATTTCCCATTCCAACCAGTAATCCACCACTGGTCTACCAAAGTCCATGGTGTGTGCTATCCTGTCTGTGGGAAAGTGCACTTAAAAGATCCCTTGCTATTATTCAAAGAAGAGTAGGCTATGTGGCCACAGCAGGTTTTCTCTGTTACCAAGTGTCGATATAACTGTGCGTGACATACAAGAACCGCTAATTAATAATCAATGTATTCCAGTGGTGTCGTTAATCAAACAACTTTATCTTTTACATACATACACATACAATGATAATTATATATATATACATACATGTATATTACAAACCTTCCTTGAAAATTCAGTAGATTTAAGTTTCATTGCAAAAGTAATATCCGTAAATCAAACTCCGGAAGTGAAAAATGGTACCTTAGTAATTACAGGAAGTACGTATACCAAGTGAACCGTAATTCATTGAAGGCACTGCATGTTGATAAACAATTCAACAGGAACATAGTAATACAAATGGAGAGAAACAGTCTCACCAGTCAAGTGGTCATATCATTACATAGATCGGCCATTTTGACAGGAATTGACCATACCACGTACAGTAAGTAGCCAGATCAAGTGGGGTACAAGAAAGCCATCATATGAAAATTATCTAGACATGCTTTGAGAACAAACAGATCTCCCATGTCTGAAATTGAGAAGAAAAGATAAAGACTGTCACATGCAGTGATGGGAATGAAGGACCCCATTCCTACACGGCTCCCTTAAAACCAATTGGAGCAAAAAACAACTTCATGGGTGTTAACAAAAGTGATTTTGTGTGACTGAAAATTCATTATAATTTCAAGTTTTGATCCTCTATTTACAGGGTCTACATAAAATTACCTATCCCGTCTATGGGAAAGTGCACATGGGCTACTCGTGGAAGAGTAGCCTATGTGGTGGCAGCGGGTATCCTCTGTGACCATGGGTCAATATAACCGTGCGTCTGACGTCCAATAACCGCTGATTTATAATCAATGTGTTTCTAGTGGCGTCGTTAAATAAAACAAACTTTACTTTTTACATAAAATTACAGTCGAGGCAGCTGGACTGTATGACCACGACAGATGTGCTTGAACCTTAATTGGATATAAGCTCGTAAATAAGTTATAACTAATTAATTAATTTATACAAGAGAAAAATCTGAGATGTTCACATTTTCTGAGATGTTCACATTTTTCAATTATTAGCATGTGAAAATGTTGTAACTGAAACAGAAGTGTAACTTGATGGACTGGTTTTAGTCCACCATTAAAAATTGCAGAAATCTCCATATATATATATTTATAATATCGTGACATATAGTGGGAAGTCAGGAACTCGGTCAATTGGCATCCAGCCAGAACAATGTCAACTCTGTTTTCATAAAACATAAATCAAGGTTATATCATCCGAGCACTATGAGCTAACTGGGATACTTCTGGCACAACTTGCATCCAGACTGTGTTAGTCGGTTAATGGCAGGAATGACAATTTATCATAGAAGAACCAAAAAAAAACCCATGTCTGAGTGGCTCAGGAGGGAAAACAAACAATATTAGATTTCTGTGGAATAGGGAAATCATCAAGTTGGTTATTGTTAAACGTTCTCAAATTACTTCAAGCAAGAGAAATTAATTCAAATTTATCAAACGAGAATGTCAAAAGAAGAAGAGTTTTAGGTTTTGTAATTCCCAAAAGGAGGTAGGATTATTTGCACACGCATATAGGTAATTTCATTGTAGTACAAGCTGGTAAGCAACATAACCCCCTTGGAGGGTTGACGAGCAACTAATAAAGTGGAAGGATAAGGGAGTTGGGGGCGGGGGGTGTGGGGGAGAGGCAGTACTGAGAATAATATTATATAAATAATGTAAAATACATAATAAAATTGAGAAAAGAAACTAATTTTATAGGAAAAAAGATTTTGTTTTTATAGATGTCCAAACGTCCATAAAAGCATTGACATCATGACCTGTTTGTACACGAGATTTGTAACAAATATACAATTTAAGCAGTCATTTGCCAATTAGCCAAATATTATTTGCAATCGAATTTGTCTAAATCAGATCTTTCAAGGATGAAAATAATATATTGGTTTAGAGATTTTCTAGTTTAATTAATTGTTTTAGTAAGTCTCAGTACCAAATTAAACAGATTACTGTTATTAATCAATTCGGTAAGTTCTATAAAATTGGTCTGATTTGGTAATGTATCTGGATTACACAGATAAAGTTTGCTTGTTTAACGACACCACTGGAACACATTGAATATTAATCAGCAGTTATTGGATGTCAAACACACTGTCATATTGACACTTGGTCACAGAAGGCCCACTGCTGCCACATAGGCTACTCTTCTTTGAATAACAGCAATGGATCTTTTATGTGTATTTTCCCACAGACAGGATAGCACAGACCACAGCCTTTGATCAGGGTTCCTACACTTTTAGTTGAACATATTGCCATAACTTTCCAGGACCTTCAGCCATCATTTTCCAATATTTTTCCAGTACTTTTCCAACTTAAATTTCCCTCCAACTTAGAAAATAACAATGGCGGACAGGCTTTATAAAAGCCGGACACCGATTGGCCGAGCTCACTCAAGACCTTATTACTGATTGGCCAATTTGCATAGTTCTCATAAGATAGGAAATCTCGCTCACTGTTAAAATTGCAGAAGACGCTATTGATGAACATTTACAAAACTATCGATTAGCACTATTTTCCATAACTTTCCAATATTTTCTAATAAAATTAAAATTTTCCAGGTCTATCAATGGCCAGGAATTATTTTTTTGAAATTCCATAACTTTCCAGGTTTTCCATAACCGCGTACGAACCGTTGATGGACCAGTAATACATCACTGGTTGGAATGGGATATAACCCAATGTGTTCACTGATGAGGATAGATCAGTCGACCTATCGAACCTCAGGCAGACGCTCTACCGCGGAGCTACATCCCACTCCTGGTTTAGACAGATACTGTTTTACACACAGTGCAGTATATTAGCCGAGCTCTAGATTGACAATAATGATAAGTTACAAACACTCACATTCACACCTCTTGCCTACTCTTCCAGAACCCCATATGTAGTCATTGCCTGTAAAGAGAAATATATCATATAAACAACAACACAATCAAACATCACAATTCAATACTGAATCTAATGCTTTTAAACATCCACATTTTAACCTCTTTTTTTTGGCGATTGCGTTGTTGGGGCGTGCAAATTAGTGAAAGCAATTAAATTTTCTGAACTATATACCTACGTGCAATAAAATATGATTTGTACGATTTGCGATATTCCGTTATTAGTGGTCATTTGAGCAGATTTAAAATGTGTACTAATTTTATCTAGTTGTGCACAAAAGTAAAAAAGTTGTGTATGTGACTATGTCAGTATGTGGAAAAATTATTTGCGAGAAAAACATTTGTTTTGTAGATAAGTTGCCGCCTTTGATTTACTAGAAGGGTGTGGGTGAATCGGTTTGAAAGTCATGCGTACAAGATGCAATTATGTCATGCAGCTACTGCCACTGTAGAAAAACAGGATGTAAATGTTCAACTGAAGACAGTCAAGAACACTAATTTAAGATATAAAAATATCTAATTACATGCAATTTCTCAATTTGTAATCTCACCATCACAGAACGATGGACAAATTGAGTAACGATTTCATGTTCACTATTGATTTTTGTTTTGTTGGCTTGACCACTGCTGTACTATTCTTAAAGAGTCTTCTGCCTTGCTTGTTAGTAGTCCCAAGTCACTGTCAGCCATACTTTTTAAATGATTAACTACGTTTCATTATCATTAGTGTGATCAGTCTTTACTGGTGATGGTTTAAAACCTGACAGACATAAAGATAAAGTTTGTTTGTTTAACGACACCCCTGGAACACATTGATTATTAATCAGCGGTTATTGGATGACAAACGCACGGTTGTATTGACACTTGGTCACATAGGAAACTCGCTGCTGCCACATAGGCTATTCTTCTTTGAATAACAGCAAGGGATCTTTTATGTGCCCTTTCCCACAGACAGGATAAAACACACCACAACCTTTGATAGGCCAGTCGTGGATCACTGGTTGAAATAAGTCATAACCCAACAGGTCCTCTGAGGAAAATCGATCCTTCGACCCATAGGCGGACACTTTAGTTAGTCGTCCAAGTCAGTCATACTTTTTAAATGATTAACTATGTTTCATTATCGTCATTGTGATCAGTTTTTAACTGGTGATGGTTTGAAACCTGACAGACATGCACAACATTATTATCTCTAAATGCATATAGATTGGCATTAAGAATATCTCTCTGTGGAATCGTTTCTCTTGATCATAGTATCAGACCATCAGAGTCTCCAGAATCTAGAGGTTAAATACTTCATGATTAACTAATCAAAGTATAGGTATATAACTAATAGTGTTCCAATGATTGATTGTAATCGATGATTGGTAGTTCATTACGAATTATGACTATTAATCATGAAATCTCATAAACGATCATAATTTTTTTTTAAATTACAATAATAAATCTTGTATGTTTTTTGTTGTTGTTTTGTTTGGCACTATACAATAAATATGTTGGATTTTTCCTCATGTATAATCATCTTTTATGAAATTTGCAATGAGGGGCAATTCATGGTATTTGTCACGTCCATCACGAATGTTTCTCTTTGTTATGTAAGTAAATAAATGCAAATATTATCAGATTTCATTAATTTTTTTTGTACTGCAAATCGAAATTCCTAACATTGAATTATCTAACAACTAACCAAAATGATGAAAAACAATCGTTGTGGACAGGACAAATACAATAGAATCGCCCATTAATGTCCAGAATAAATATGTTCTAGAACTTCTACAGCAATGTTCTAACAGTACTTTAAACCAGCGGATGATATTATTTAAAAATGTTTATGATACTTTGACGATCCCTTATACTTTTTTAAGCTGTTCGAGATGTTTCTAATGCCCCAGATATTGTTTTTTTGTAAGTACTGCAAATTGAATTATCTAACAACATAGTGTTGTGTCTTAACTCACCAAAATGATGAAAAACAATCATGACGGTCGTGACCAATACCATGAAATGCCCCATGAGGTTATAGCATTGTAAAGACATGTAAGCCACTACGATCATCAATTGGTTATCCACAACTAATCAGCAAACATGATAATACAATCAATTCCCATCACTAGGACTAACAAAATTATGATAAAGATTAATCATTATTATATTCTTATTCAAATATAGATTACTTTCTTAAAAGACTATTTCAGTAATTATAATCGACAGCCATTTTCAAGATCAATTTTTCACTTTTATTAATCATTACATTCTTCTTCTTCTTCTTGTCGTTCCTTCTTATATTTCACTCATCATTACTTATAAGAAACTGCTATAATCCCCAAAAAGCACAATTGTATATATGGGACATTTCATGGCATTTTTCATGTCGTGTCACCATTGTTTCTCTTTGTTATATAAATAAATGCAAATATCAGATTTCATTAATTTTTTTGTACTGCAAATAGAAATTCATAACAGTTAAATTATTTAACAGCATAGTGTTTTGTCTAAAATGATGAAAAACAATTGTGACGAACGTGACAAATACTATGAAATGCCCAATATATAGAGGATTACAGTATGTGACATCGTTTGAATCACAATTTGTTGCATCTTCATTTTTTAATGATTGGGTTCGGCATAACCAACCAAAGATCGTAGGTAATTGGTTGCCAGCAATTAAACACTATAAAAGTGGCTCACCTTTTCTTAAAAACCATCGTGGACAGAACAAGTTCAGCCCATGACTGAACTGAACCCAACTCCTAAAAATGCTTGTAAACTTTGAACAACTAAAGTTAACAATACATTTGCAGAGTTTGACAATTACATGTATTTGATCAATCGCTAGCCATCCAAGAAGATTTGGTAAAGCGTTCCGCACATGACAGCAAAGTGCTTCAGCCAAATTCATCCCTGCCAAGTAAGGAGCAGATAGTCCGTAAATTTGGCAAAGTTTTTTTTCTCCACTCGTGGCGTGAAGTCAAATATCTATAATGTTTCGATAATTTCTGCTTTGGCAATAGCATGAAAAAAAAAAACCTCACGTGTGTGCCTGCCAAAGCTATCTGCTTTTGAGACTTTAGAATCTGGCCAATGGAAACACATTCTCTGTTCAAATGATTTCAACGTGGATGCGACCAGTGAACTAGTGAAAGAATCATCGGTTACAGGAGTTAGATTCGACTTACATGTGCGACGAAATTGTCGTTCGTAGAAATAGTAATAAATGAACTGGCTGAAGAATTTTTTATTGTGTGCGATGCACTTTAGTATATTATCGGAGTTCATAGTCGAAACAAATCCAAAAGATTTTAGCTACAATTTTTAAAGACTTTCGAAGACTTTTACACTATTCTAATAACCATGTAAATCATGCATGCACAGTTTATGTTCCAGTAAAACATTTCAACACAATTGATCATGTTTCTGAATGTATGGACAGAAAGTGAAAAGATGTTTATTCAAAGACCTAAAATCTTCATTTCTTTTCAATTTCAGACTTTAATGGAATTTAAAGAACATAATGAATCAAGATTAAAATGAGAATTTTTTGCTAGATCTGACCACAAATTTTTGATTAACACTAACTTTTGTTGTCTTATCATGACATGCATAACTATAAAAAAAAAATCGTAATGTGTTTCAGAGTGTTGAGTTGAAGTTACTGTAATCAACTTTAGCAAATCATAGATCAGATTCACTGTTGCAACAAACTGATTCCCATCAAATTAATAATAACATGTTTAATCAAGCAAAATTGTCATGTGCTTAAAATATTAATTAATATGCAGGGGCGCGGGGCATATTTGCAGTGGTAAAGCATGTTGGAAAAGCACATGAAAGATTCCTTGCTGTTATTCCAAGAAAAGTAGACTACGTGGTGGCAGCAGTTTCGTCTTTGACCAAGTCTCAATATAACCGTGCGTTTGACATGTAATAACCGCTGATTAATAATCAATGTGTTCCAGAGGTGTAGTTAAACAAACAAACTTGATCTTTTATCTCTTTAATTAATATGCAATGTAAGAACATTTTCTATGAATCCTGAAGCCATTGACCGCGTCTGCCTTGCTGGGTCACATTCTTAGTAAGGCCCACAGGATTATCACATCTATTTGAAAACTTGCTGACCTTTGCCTGCAACACTCAAATGGCTGTGCAAATAATCAATGGTCAAAAAAAAGTATGCCGCCTGAACTTTTAGCAGCAGGGTTACTAGGTAATTGAGAGTTCAGCATGTTTTACATACACTGATGTAGACCTGTTGGCTTTTATCTTGGCATCCACCTGTAAGCCACATTTGTCTTTTCCAAAGGTTGTAGGGCACTCAAGGGCTAAAAATAAACTCAATATGGAACATGCTAATGGAAACTTTTAGGGGGAAGCGGAAGTATCAAGTCAATGTTATTTTCAGTAAAAAAAAAAATTGAATATTTTTCTCTCATACAAGCTGTAAAGAGGATAATATTTATGTAAATATGTATTTTTGGTTGTTTTATGTTTGTTTTCAGTGGTTTTCTGTTGTTTTTGGTAATTAGTCTAACTCCTTTGATAAAGAGTGTATATGTTGAACTGTGCAGTCTCTCAGACAAACTTCTTTAGTATTATCCATAGCCCACAAATGAGAAACTCATGTGCATTTTAAACATATTTGTTATAATTATTAGCTAACTGGTTAGGTGGCATTTTTTTGTGCTAAAAAAAAGTATTTGGTAGCATTATAAAAAATATCTGACCCCTTGCCAATTTTTTTTTGAAATGTACCGGTAGTCTCCTTTTGTAAAATTGGGACAAATATCCAACAATCTGTGATCTAAAATGTTGTTTATGTAGATAGGTGAATGAAACCTTGAAAAGTTATTGTCTGATAGACAACTGAAGAACAAAGCACAACAAATGCCTTTCAGGCTTTTTTGGAACCAGCTGTACAAATAAAAGTACTCAATGCCTCAGGGGGATTATAATACATGTACAAATTGGTAATAGATCCTTGACCAGTTAGTTCATGGTCAAGTAATATTTAAACTAGAATCTTCATCTCTGGAACATCAGAAATTCTTTCAAAATGCGTTCAATGTCATATGATGTGTATGAATAAAACATGAAGAAAATATATGAAAATAGCTGCAAGATAAAACAAAAAGAAGATAAAATTGGTGTTTTTTATAACAGAATAAAACATGAGTGGCCATTGGAGATTTATCCTACGAGATGTTTAAAATAGTATCTAACAAGCAAAAGTGAGTGTGATACTTTTTTAAACATTGAGTTGTAGGATAAATCGTCTGTAACGGACACCAGTGTAATATTCTATTTCTTATATTACCTCTAAACCTGTTTTTATTATTAAAATAAAGAAGGATTTTTTGTTTGTTTAATGACACCACTGGAACACATTTCTTATTAATCAACGGTTATTGGATGTCAAACACACTGTTATATCCATACACCATGGCCTTTGATAGACCATTCGTGGATCACTGGTTAGAAATGGAAATAACCCAACAGGTACAATGAGAAGGATCAATTGACCTATTGAACCTCAAGTGAACCTCTTGCACCCATAGCCCCACTCTCTCCACTGTGATTACAATGTACCGGGTAATGCCCCAAACCCACATTTGTTCTATCCATTCATGATACATGTAGTCCATACATTGTTTCACAACTGTAGTTAAACACTATTGACCTACATAATACTGCTTCATAAATGCACTGTAACTTTAAACATATTTATCTTTTCAAAACTTGCTATTAGCCTGTCGGTATCATATTATTAAACACATGTAACAAAATATTTAGTTTCATACAATTATTAGACAACTGATTGCATAGCTAATGAAAAAGCACTACATAACCCTGCATAAAACACTTTGAAAAGAATTACTGTCAATATTGGTTATATGATATTGGACAATCTGAGACAACTTTCATACACATGCATAATCAGAGGCGGATTTACGGAGGGGCCTCCGGGACCTGGGCCCCTCCCTAAATTAATTTTGTGAGTTATAATTTTATTATAATTATATTAATTTTCCTTTTTTTTATGTTGGTTTTGAAATTTCTCTTACTTCTGACGATTTTTTGTATGTATTTGCATTACAATATTTTCATTTGCTAACCTAAAGTTATATAATTTGGACACAAAAATAGGACTTTGTTTTTATTTTCAATAATGTTGACCTTTTTTCTCTACGTTAAATGAAACTAAGGTTATCTATGAAAAACATACTACAAATGTTGTGACGAGGACTATAGATGTTTCATTGAGGACCCACCTAAATGGATTTTATGGATCTGCCACTGATAATTAAATAATTAACAAATAGGATCAAAGGACGTGAAACAAAACACTGGACAATTTTGAATTAGTAATGTGTCAGCCAGTAGAAAGAAGTATGTTGCTATGTCATGACAGCATGACACTGAAGACCATTAAAGAAGTGAACTAAGAGGGACTTTATATTATGCAACAAATGAAAAGGGAAGTTTCTGCAGCTGCAAACAGTTTTAACAAAGTTGATAACCTCTGTAAATGCTACCTGTCTGCCAGGTGGATGGAATGATTTATTAATTATTATAATGAATAACCCAGATGGGGACATTCATTCAATTTTAAAGGCTCAAATTTAGTCCAGATTCAATATCATGACAATACGATAATTTTTTTTTAGAAATAGTGCATTTGAAAGTTCTAAAAACTTATGTGATTCAATTACATGTATGCCATCACATTATCTTTTCATAAGAAAACGAGTGTATAGTGTAACTGTGACTACCTCTAAATCATACTAACCCCCAAACCACAACCCCCAAATGTTTTTTATTTTTGCGTTTTAGTTTTGTGTAATTTTCTAAATTATATATTTTATTGGACTCATTAAAATTTCCTATTATTTAATTTTTGTATATTTCAGAAACTATTTACAAGCCCTCACATTTTTGTTGTTATCCTTTTCCGCCAATTTTGAAAGAAGAAAAAAAATTATCTACAAGAAACCCACAAATAAACAGACTATAGAGAATGATTAATGATTTATACATTAATATTGTGTTCCAAAATAGATAAAGTTCTACTGATCAAAAGTGAAAAGTTTAAATTTTGTAATTTATGGATCACCGAGGTTGAAATATGTGCATAAATTTAATGACAGATCCAGGTTTTATAAAGGTGGCCTTTATAGCAGGTTTTACTAATTTAAGAAAAAATCTATATAATAACGAATAAATATTAAAAAAAATTAATTTCCATAAAAACGAAAATCATTGCCAACATATTAACCAAATTCTATTTTATTTACATGCATTTAAAAACAAAAGAACAAAAAAGAACAAAATATGTTTAATTTCCAGAAAACTAAAATTCCTATTGAGCAAGGATAAAAAAAATGTTCAGATGATAAATTGAAACAAATTTTGTTTCTTACCTTGATTTTGATAAGAGTGTTTCTCAATCCATTCGTTAAAAGTTCCGATGCATATATAACTATTAAACTATCATTCTATTCAGCCTTGAGAGTGAACAGATAACTCGACATCTAAAAGGGCTTGAATGGCTTTGCACGCACTCGACTTTCCAATCAATATCTGTCAGAACTTATTGAACATGCATCCAGAAGCTCCTTGCCTGTCTCCAAGTGATCACACAATTATTAAATAAAAGACTGACTTTACAAAATGTGCTACACACTTGAAACAAACTGTGCCACATATTAATACAAAGATTCTTCTACTATTCTAGTGTAAAAGTGTGGTTGTATCTGTTTGGCCCATTTTAAAGAGCCACCAGTTTAGACACAGGTTTTTATCATTGACATATAATATTTAGATTGGAGGGCTACAGAGAACTTAATCCAACACTACTCAGGCATGCAGCCATTTATCAAGTGAACATATCCCTAACATTTCATAGACATTTTGCATTTATTTCCATACTTTCATACAGCTGGAGTTTTTCCTGCCATGCATGATCCACAATCCATTTGACCCGATTGGCTTAGATATTATTAGATTCATAAATATTCATGAAGCACACTTTTCCTAGCAGAGGAAAAAAACCCAGCATGCTCATGCAGTGTTTGGAGTGAGAATGTTGATAGAAGCACCCCGTTTTTTACATGTACAATGTACCTGTCAGGTGAATATTGTATGTAGTACCATACTACTCACGAGTTACTAGTACACCAGTTTGTACATTGAAAAACTTTGTCGTCAAATACTGGCATGATTCCAACTATAATATTTGTATTAATGTACGGAAAATAATGTATGTATGTATGTATGTATGTATGTATGTATGTATGTATGTATGTATGTATGTATGTATGTATGTATGT
>JAULBR010095034.1:0-11849 GCA_032355825.1 Melanodrymia aurantiaca
CAACAGAGTGGCAGGTCGCACATGGAGATACAACAGAGTGGCAGGTCGCACATGGAGATACAACAGAGTGGCAGGTCACACATGGAGATACAACAGAGTGGCAGGTCGCATGACAGAACACAACAGGGCACCACATCACAGCACGCGCATCAATCGACACGGATACAATCATAGCTGAACAAATATTACACTTTCTATAAACAAACTTAATGGGATTTCGCCTAACACCCTACATACTCGTTCACAAACAAGCTGAACAGAAAGAAAGCCGGAATCAAACAAAGTTGCATGGACGTTCGTTTGTCCATGTGCATTGTGTACGTCTCGCAAGTTGGCAAACAAATTGGATGTTAGTATATTCCCCAGTGAAAATAATACCGGGATCCCGGTGGGATCCCACTGGGATCCCACCGGGACAAAGAAATCCTGGTGGGATTTTGTCATCCCAGTGGGATACATCATAATCTGACCGGGATCCCAGTGGGATTTCATGAACTGGGATCCCAGTGGGATTTAACAAACCGGGATCCCACCAATATCCCAGTGAGATTTCTACCAGTATATCCCACTGGGATTCCATGAAATTTTCTTCATATATATATATCGTGGTACAAACTGGAATCTGGTAGAATCTGAGAGTAAAGACTGGAATTCCACTTTCTACCAGTCGAATCTTAGATTCTAACAGAAGATCTGATGAAGAATAACATAAAATAAAAAAGCAAACAATGATGGTGTTAAAATTAAATTATTCAATAACTTTATATTGCTGATACAAACATGTACATATTACATAAACAAAAGCATTAGTCAAAATTGTATTGTATTCAACCACATTCAATATAATACAGGGTAATATAAACTAACATAAATATGCCAGTACAATTAACCACTGAATTAAAAGTACTATAGCATAGAAAATGGAATTCACTTTACTAAATTTGACAAGTCTTTTGGACGATAAATTATGAATGATTGGTAACCCAAGTGAATGTACTTTTTATAAAGGTATCCAAGTGAATGTACTTTTTATTTATAAAGGTATCCAAATGAATGTACTTTTTATTTATATATAAACCTGTCTAGCTATGCTCCAGTGTGTTGGGTGGACACGAGATGTAAGTACGGGTGGAAATCTGTATGATAACACACTTTTTGCCAATGTCTTTTAATGGAATAAGCAGCTCATCATCAGACAAGGTGACAGGTTTGATATGTCTGCACAAAATGGTATGTCTGTACTGTCTTAAACCAACATTGGTAATGATACCACTACCCGTTAAATTAAATAATTTTAATATAGCAAATAAACCATTGTCAGCTTCAAGAAAAAACTGGATCAGTCCTGTTATCCTGATGTCTAAACTGAACTGTGTAGGAGTTCCTTGTTTTGACACGTTATAAATCCTGACTCCATATAATATCCTCAGGCCTGCGGCACCTGTGAAATTTGGTCACTGGTCCAATTAATGCACATTGTTGCTTTTCCAATTGCTGTATACACTGCAGCACCTACTTCCCTAAAAAAAATACAAAAACAAGCACATCAGTTTCATTCTCACTTTACAAAATTATAAAGCATAACATCTTACCCACCCACCAATTATATTATTATAGTTACAAACACAACAAATATTTAAATTAAAAAAAAAAATTCCAACAAGGAATTGGTGCCTTGTTGTTTTGCACACCCATATCATTAACAAGAAAGTATGCTAAGTGATTAAAATTATACTAACTTTGATACGTTGCACACAAGTTTTTCAATGATGTTGTTCAGTTACGAAATGTTTTTCACCAGAGCAGGCAAAGATCGTGTCCGTGCTATAGCACAAGATATCTTTAAAGAAAAATATTTATAGCATTTTATTTACTTTTCTGTAGAAAAATCCACTAGTTAATGAAAACTATAGACATTGGAACTGATGTTAAATTCAGAGAATATGAGTAGAAGGTATATAAGTAATTAAGTGCATATATATCATGAATCAAACTGTATTGAAAAGGGACACACAGAAAATGTCAACATTTGCAAACAGATTAAAGTACATTGTATTGGATTGACTTTGTGAGTGTGCTGGATTACACAAAGTCCACTTAGAAATTTACAAATGATGTCATTAATCATATCTGTCATTAAACATATCTATTTAAAATGTTGACCATTGACAGATAAAGTTACCGGTATATTAAAACAACTAAATTTTTGCCGTCTTTTAAATACCTGATGATTAATATATCGAGTCCCATGAACCATACTTTTGAGGTGGACAAACTGGCAAGTGACCCAGAAGATGAACGTTCATACTTTGATTGGTTATACCTGTAAGTGTAAATGAAAATTAAGCATTCATTTTGAGAGAAAAATATTTTATTTTTAAGAATAATTAGTATAAAATTAAAAAAATCAATGCATTATTTCGGACTGAGAAAGATACTTTCAAGTTTTCAATGTTAAATTTCTATTTAACTTTGTTCAATTTAAAGCTGCATGGTCTAGAATATTTATATATATTTTTTAAGCATATAGAATTGACCATGTAATTGTGTATTTTACTTTTAAAAGAATTTTTTTTTTTTTTTTCACATTATAAAAAAAAGAAATTTTTATCCTAAGTTACCTGTTATCTAACTGTAAAAAAAAAAAAAAAAAAATATTATTATTTTTTTTTAATCCCCATTTAAAAAAACTTAAGAAAAAAAAAAAAAATGTTTGTGTCGGTTTTCGCCAATGAGTGGAGCCGTTTTAACCGTATCCCATTATTTCACCAAATTAAAATAAAATTTGCCAATGTTTCTAAAAGCCTATATATATATATAAGGTTAAACGTCCTAAGATCGGACACTTTATTTACTTGCGTTGTCCGAAGTTTGGGCTATGTCCGAAATTAGGCCGTTTTACCCTACTTTCAAATTTTGGAGACTTCCACATCTTTACACCCCTCTTGAAGAATAGTTTCATAAGAACCAAAATAGCGCCAATAAAAATTTGCTTGAAATTATTCCACCCAATTAAAATAAAATTTGCCAATGTTTCTAAAAGCCTATGAATCTGCCGGAAATTGCTATATTTCCGTAGTTATTACTTTGGAGACTTTCACATCCTTACACCCCTCTTGAAGAATATTTTCAGAAAAACCAAAATGGCGTCGTCAATAAAACTTACCATGGTAAAACCACCGATATACGTCGTCAAATCGGAAAACTCAGTAGGGTTATATCCTAAATATTCTAGTGATTGCAAGTTTAACTAATATTCTCATGAATAATTTACAAGTCGCAAACAGTACAAAATAACAAATATCAACTTACCTAAATGACAACGACGAAGAACACTGACCAGGTACCTGCGCAGATGGTCCATTTCTTCGCGTGATTTTCGAAAAAAGCGGGAATTCGGCTTGAAGTTTGTTTTATTTTAGAAGGAATATGTCTGAAGACAGTTTTATTTTAATGGTATGGATTCATGATGATCCAATACAGGGCAACGTTTTAAGTATACGTAATATTAAAACACCGAGGCTGCTATACAGCGAATACCTGACTGAAACCAAAGTGATGATCATGGTGAATTTTACAGCCAGCCAGGTCATGGCATCATTCACAGAGCCAGAGGGAATCATCGGCGCCATTGATGATTGGAGGTAGGCCTACTTATTATCTGTTTGTATTGCAAACTAATTTTATTTTGTTCAGTTCAGTATAATAAATATATATATATATATTTTAGTAATAATAATAATAATAATATGACGACGTTTACTCGGACGTTTTTGTTTTCTAAATTTAGCGATTTATTAGAGCCGCGGGTCATATTATTTTCGTTTATTATCCATATAGTTAAGCATTATAAACGAGTTCGTAAATTCCATACGAAACACACGTGTAATAAAGATATTTATTATACAATTGTGACGTCATACGCGATTATAACGTTAGTGTGTTTTCTGCAGTTTTGTTTGTAAACACAATTGGAAACACTGTTGTTCGTTGGAAAGGGTATGCATAATAAAGAAATTATTACACTCGCGTTTGTGTCATACTGATTTTACGAAACTCGTGCCAGGATTCATGTATTACCCTCGCTCTCGCTCGGGCAATACAAGAATCCTAACACTCGTTTCGTAAAATCAGTATGACACACCCGCTCGTATAATAATCTCTATTTGTCTCCCCTGTATTCCGATTTGAAATGATAAATCACGTCATATTAATTTTGGTATATACGTCATGGAAATTGTATACTCTTTACAACTATCTGACTGCGCATTGCAATATAATATTTATAGTAACTCCAACAGTACTGCGCACCCTGTACACAAACTGTGACAAAGGCTTCCGGGTTCGGATAAAAGTGTTATTGCCGGTCAACGTACATTTCAGAACGTTTTGTTGCATCGATGGCAAGTCAACGTCACAAAATATTACCTAAAGAAATAAATGGATGTTAACTGTGTTTAAGTATGTTTTTAACGCAAAAAGAATTAAATTTAAGTCGGTACATTTAATGTTTTGTGATGTTTATGTCTGAAAATGACCCGGACGAACATGTTACCGTTGACTATTTTCAATTTTCAATTTTTTTTTAATTTTTTTTTTTAATTTTTTTTTAAACTAATGATTTGGGATCAAAAGTTCTTTTTTCTTTACAATGAAAATACCCAATTACATGACAACCGCGAACAAATAAAAAAAAGGCGAAAATAATTAAATTCCCCTTTTTCTGTTGTAATGTGCTATTGTTTTCCAATTTTCCTAAAAGGGACCCTAAAAATGGTCCAGATTATACCCTGCATCATGCATGATGAACATTACGGTGCAGTCTTTACTTTAAACTCGGTGTTCTCAAAACTATAGTTTGGCGACATCCAATTTTTATTTCTCTATAACTTTAGAAATAATTTAGATATAAAAGCCATCTATAGCTTGTTTGAAAGCTATTAAATTGTAGATGTTGATTTTAGTTTTATCTCAATTTTTTTGATTTTAAACCTACGACTAGATATCCCAGCACAGGTCACATTTATATATAAAAAGCTGTGACCTATTTGCCAATCAATTTCATATTAATTTAAGCATACCTTAAAATTAAATCATTAAATATATATATATATGCTTATTTTTCAAATTGTGCATTTAGTTTTGGTGTATTTGTAAAGAACTGTTTTACTTTTAGATTAAAAAAGGGAGCTTGAATTTCGTCTTAATACAAAGTTTAGTCAACTGGTCGGTCCACTTGGTCATTGATTGCGCAAAATCTAGCAGCACTGAATCTAACAAATTCAATCAACTTGAGAAAGCACATTTGGTGGTATGGATTTTTGTATGAACTAGCTATATATAATCTTTTATTTTTCAAACCAGTGTACATGTACATTATAGACGAAACAGTTTTTAAAAATTGAAGGGGGCAGATTTTTAACTCTTATGGCACAAGGTCAGGTGTGATTTTTTTCTATGATTTAAATTATTTATATCTGAAAAGTTGACAATGTGATACGTACATGTATCATATAGTGAGCCACATATAAATTGTTACTCCTCCATCTTATCTGACAATGTGACGTACGATATTGTTAATAAACTCCACTATCTCTCACGTATGCATAAGAAAGAAAATTATTATGATTTTGACAATGCAAAGTACATGTTCATATAATATAAATTTTGCCAGGTGTAATGCTTTATTTATATATTGTTATACAATAAAAGCTCTCAATATTATGACCCTTTTTTTTAAAGCTTCTATTGTGATCCCAAAGAGGAAAAGAAAAACAACTGTCGATGACTATGAGGTAAGAAACAAGGAACTAAATACCATGTTGAAAATGTTTCTCATTTTGAGTGTTTATGAGTGCGTGTATTTCAACATAAGTCATTTCGTACATGTACATGATTATATAGCCTGTACTTTAAAAAAAAAGCCTGTATTTTACAATAAATGGTTTACTGTAACCATACAATTATACAAGAAGTTTGCCTTGTGTATGTTTTAGTATTCGAATAACATCAAGCCTTGAAATAATTATTTTTGGTGTACCTGACACAATGTCCAGCACAAATCAATTTTTGCCCGACAAAATAAATTGTACCAGTCACAAAACATAGTAAATAAAAACATGTGCCTATTACCCGGTATGGACGTGCCTGAACCTTTAGTGGTTGTGCGATCATCAATAGTTTCCGATATTCGTTGTTTGGGAATTGGCGGGGTGCGATTTGATCGGTAGCCGCATGCCGCTGATATTGAGAACAGGGACAGTCGATTTTCTCTTATCGGTATCTGTCTGTTCTTTTACCGCAAAGAATTTAGTTATTTTGTTCAACATTCTTAAATTATTAACCAGGAGGCAATTTGAATTATGCAAACTTTGAACGAAAATTTGCTAAGTTCGAAAGGGTCGATTACTAGCATGCGTGGGTCACTTTTTGCAATAAGAGTTCCTACAAAATCGAGACTATGTCATCCTACTAAACAGAGGCATGTTCAGAGAACAAATATATATTATATATCGCGAGTTCACGCTAGACTGGATTTTGTACCAATATTAAATGAATGTGATATGATAGAACACGATTTGTACCAGTTAAAATACATGCGAATTTACGTGAAATATCGCATCTCTGAACACGCCTCAGGTACGCGGTATGTAGACAAACATCTTGTTGGACTGTCAAACGGCACACGAATCGGTAGCATAGCTTCGAATCACACTGGTATACATTTGTTTTCTCATTTGTAATAGATTTTTTAAATCGCTGCATTGACTGCATTCCACTCGTAAACAGCCAACTTTACTACAATGCAAGCTTCAGACATTGGTGACCGGCGCAATGGACATTGTTACTGTCAAATCATGAAAAGTTACAAATTTGAACCAGACAATGACCGTGACCGGCCGTTTATTTCAAGGCTTGAACATATATGTTACACACTTATGATAGAGGTATGATTGAAGACACCTAATTGTTAAATAATTTTATCGCAGGCCAGTCAAGCAAAGAAAATGATGTTACAGAAGAAGCACGAGACAACAAAATCAAGATTGGAATCCAATGAACTACAATCAAAATATAGTGATGGAAATGCCATCACAAAATTTTATAATACCAAAGGTATGAATATAGATTTTTCTCTTCACTTTGTCTGCTGATAATTTTACTTCCCACCACTTGTGAGCAAGGCTAGTTATGGATGGATGGATGGATGGATGCCAGGACCTCTGCTTATAAAACGTTAAAGTCCAGACTCAAGACTTTAACAGTCTCAACATTTTAAACTATGTGCTATTTGAATGGGCGAGACTATTAAAATTTAAATAGAGCCTAGCTAGAGTCTAGACTTCAGTTGTATGAGGAGATGGTGAGGTTGGGACTAAATCTAATCCAGTGCCTGCCAGATTCAGTGTCCATGACACCTGATTAAGTCATCAGGTGATATTATATTACTATAAGCTTTCTTATTTTTTCAAATTACATTAAGGGCGTTTGATACACTTGTTTTATGAGCAAATGTTCTGCGCAACTTCCTATATGAACTGAAAAGTTTACAAGTTACCCATGACCAGTCTTAATATAATATGATATGACATCATACCCGGTCGTTAGCGTCTTAATGAAATATAATGACGTCATACCCAATCAGTTGTTCCATTGCGACGCCCAACAATTGAACAAACATAACTATACTCTTTTGACAACACTGTTATCTAACCTTTAAATCGAAATCCAACAAACATATTTCATTTAATAAACATGGTCAGATATCTATATTTACTCAACTAACACATAGTGGCGCCAACATTGTGCATAATGTCACATCCGCCCTATGCACCTTGGAGCTGTTGATTACCAAGGAACAGTGTTCAAACTTAAGTGTGCATGGTTTAGCAAAGGGAAAAGCGAGTTTTGAAGAGAATGTGCAGAGAGCCCTGAAATGTGAGATTACTTTTATATATAAGGCGTATCATAAAATATTGTTTGTTTCCGGTTACCCGACCGACCCTAATTTGAACCTGCCGACCATAAATCTATTTTCGTATGTCCAAAATATTTTTTAAATATAACATGGATTTCCACAAAAATATTCCAAAACTATTAACACCTATCAACGCCTATTTAATATCCATAAATAAAATTATTTTCCTACCTACCTACCCTATATATTTCCTACATGTAATAGGAAACAAGTAACTTTTTGTTCGGCCTAGATAAAAAAAAAATTATTGTTGGTAAATTAATCATTTCTAATCTTAATTAACATGCTTCAATCTCTAGAATATTTTTATTATTTAAGCATTTAGAATAAATCTACCACATTATATTTCTCAACATTACATGCTGCTCTTCTACATTGTTTGGACGAGGTTAATTATAACACTGATCAACTTCCGAGTAGACTACTGATGATCTGTTCAAAAATTTGTTTAGCAGATAGTGGGGGTGGCATTAAATAGAGGGAATTAAACAGGAAAACAAATGGTACTTGAAAGGAAGTTTGCAGTGAGGGGAGATTGCATTTAATTGAGGTTACACTGTATGTATATATATATATATATATTCCAGTAACCAGTTGTTGAGCTCACTGCTCCAATAAATGCTCCCCATGTGTTGGCTGTCTCTGAAATGGAGGGCAGATCTAAAGATTTGATATATGTGATTTACATACCTTTTTTTAATTTTTTTTTATAGTCTTCGATATTACAAAACCCAAATTTGATTTAGTCGACTAAAGTATATGCTCTCAAATATTTAGATTTCCTCCCCCTCCCCCACCACCCCAATTGACCAATTTTAATGTTGGCAAGCAGTTCACAGTAAATTACATTAATAAAACAGGTGATAAACAGATTATTTGCTTAATGAGATTATCTTTTTTTAACAATCCAACTTTGAGATATAAGTTTGGAATACTAATTTTGCTAATTGCTATTTTTAAGTACTGTAATGCATATATGTATGTATAATATGGTAATCAGATCATTTGTTTATTTTTCAGCCTACATCTTTCAAAAATTTCCTCAAGCGGATACCCAAAAGGAAGCTACTTGGGAATCAGTTGTATCCAAAATAAACGACAAGATCCGTGCAATAAAAAATGGAAAATATAAATTGAATTAAATCCAATGTTTACTTTCCATTTTTTATTGTACTTTTTCTATGAGTTGTGTACATTTGTTTAATATTATGTGTCTGTTTATGAAATGTTTTTGTAATATATGTACATGTATATAGAACAAAATGTATTTTTATAATTTAATTAAACTAATCTGAAATTGCTTATAGTGTTAACTGTTTTTTTCCCCCAGAATGTTCCTGCAGTAGAAGAACCATTAAAGTTTAATATATACATAGAAGCTAGGAAGTAAAGAGGTTTTGGTGGTGACTGCGCAGACTTTTAAGACACTGCATATCAGATTAGTGAATACATGGGGTGCCAGTAATGAAATGTTTCTTTATGGAGTTGGAAGAAATATTTCAACTTGGAAATTTCACCAATAATTAACGTCTTTATAGTTGCCAATTAGTATAATATTGCCAGTATAAAACCATTATTCTTTATTCATACACTTTTCCTAGAAGATAACACAAATGCTTACATGTGCAGACAATATAGTGCCAGCAGTGCATGTATATATGCATGTCTTGTTTATATATATTAGTAATTTTCTAACATTTAGCCCTCTGGTGAATCTTGTTGGTGTCCAGGTGGAATTGTTGGTTGGGATCGATCTCAGCAGAATTTCACTGGATCCCGGTGGGATTTCACTGGGATCTTATAATTACTAGGAATTTTGGTCGGGATTTCACCGGGATCCCAGTGGGATATTTGGCTGGGATCCCAGCGGTTATTTGGTCGGGATCCCGCTGGGATCCCACCGGGATCCCGCTGGATCCCACCGGGATCCCGGTGAAATTCCCACTGGGATCCCACCGGGATCCCACTGGGAATCCCACCAAACTTTTCTCTGGGGACGTTTAAATAACATAAAAATTTGGAGGCAAATGTTTAGGGTAGGTAGGTATGCAGGTTATAATCTGGGCCATTTTTCTAGGGTCCCTTTTTGGAAAATTGGGAAATAACGCGTGAAGACAGAAAAAGGGGAATTTTCTCTTCATTTTTTTTTACGTTTTTTTTATTATTTGTTCGCGGTAGTCAAAGTTAGGAAGTCATGTAATTGGGTATTTTCCTCTTAAAAGAATAATAGTTGGGTTTTTTGCACATTATAAAGAAAAACACTTCTTTTTATTCCAAGTCATCTGTTATGTCTATAAAAATAAAAAATAAATTTATTTGTGGGAATTTTTTGTTTTTTAAATTGGGAATTTTTTTTTGGTTCAGATTGGGAATTCACCAATTTGTATGGTAGATTAAAGCCTGGTACGCATCGTTAATTTTTTTTTTAATGTAATCGCCTACACTTTGTTGATTGTCATAGAAAACGACATACTTTGCATGAACACCCACAAAAGACATGTATGGAAAAATCCGCGAATTTGCAGTTACAATTTGCAGAAAAATTATTATTTGGGGTATGATTCGTGAACATTTACGACAAATATATTAAGAAAATTACAACTTCTTTAAAATGTAATTTAGCATCGAGATGATTAACCTTCTGGGTCAAGGGATTGATCCTCCACAGCGCAAAACATTTTTATGGGCTAATTTCCGTTCCAGCCAGTTTATCAAATTCTGTATTGTGTTCTATTCTGTCTATGGGATGGTGCGCATAAAAGACCAGTTTGCTGTTTTTTGGTACCCAAAGAAGCAGCGACAGCGGGTTTCCTCTGAGAACATGTGTCAATATAACCATGCATCTGACGTCCAATAACCGCTGATTTATAATCGATGTGATTCTAGTGGCGTCGTTAAATAAAACAAACTTTACTTTTAATTGATCAGGTTGGCAGTTATGGTCTACCTAAATGTTTTACTAGTAAATGGCCATATTTTACTGTAAACTTGTGTGTGCATATAGTTTAAAGTATGTTCTTTACATTTCCAAAATTAAAAAAAAGTTTATAAAATCGGCGGGAAACGCCATTTTGTAACTATGAGACTCTATCTTTAAAGTATGTTCTTTACATTTCGAAAATAAACAAGTATTTATAAAAAGCAAGAACCGCCATAAATTTTGTAACTATGAGACTGTATCTGTAAATACCTCATTAAAAAATTGCTTTGTACTTTTTCAATGGATTCCTGATAGCCATTCTTGACATCAAATATATTTTGTGCCACATTGAACGGCGCATGCGTTGGCCGAGAAAGACGTGGTTGCATTGGCTGCTCAATTTTGGCAATAAGTTGTTTATAGCGGATTAAGTTATTAATTACAGATGTTATGTTGCATCAGTGATCGTACAATTTTATGATAGTTACCTCTGTTGTGGCGAATATAGTATTCATTGAAACGGCAAATAGAAGATGTATAGGCCTATTATCAATACATTAATTTTCAAGTTTTAGACAGCGTGAAAAATGTGTAGGCCTAGGGCCTACCTACTCAATTTAGCACATTACTTTATTGTAGCTAGGCCTACTCCCGTGAATACACACTATTTTTATCTAAGAATAAAATAGAAAAAGCATGATCAGAGAATGTTTTAGTATAGATATTGGATGAAAATTCCGGGTACTTTTGTAGATTGTGACTAGCACATAATAATTATGTAAAACTTGTCATCGCTATATAAACATAACTGTCAAAATAAATTTTAGCGTGCGTTCTGTTATATAGCAGAGAAGACAAATCGCAAAATCTTGCGTGTAATTTAACTGGTACCAATCGTGTTCTATCACATCACATTCATTTAATATTTGGTACAAAAACCAGTCTAGCGAG
>JAULBR010095045.1:0-11848 GCA_032355825.1 Melanodrymia aurantiaca
GTCCCCCACCTCCACGACCAAGCATGCAGATATTTTAAATTGTTTTGTTGTTAAATAATACTATCAAATTCGTGCCTTGCTTAATAATGACCATGAGTATTGCCCCCACCTCCACCGCCCCTCCCCAATCCACCATCACGGGCGTCACTTGGAGTCACTTTAAATTGGAGTTGGGGGGGAGGGGACTAACATACAATGGTCCCCCAACCCCTTCACATTTTAGTATAAATAACATGTCCCCACCACTTTTCTTTAGAAAATGACGCCCATGACCACAACCACATACAAACGAGCCTGTTACATCTATCTCCTACACATCTGAATCAACAATAACCATGTTATATACAACACACGCCCTGCCTCAGAATCCCTGTATTTGTTTACATCTCTAAAATATGTATCAATCGCACGTTCACTTCACAGGAAGTGTGATGACGTGTCCGGTCCAACTCGGCAACAAATCGGGCACGTGTGTTATCGGAAATACGGATCGTATCTCCTCACACCTGTGATGCGTTAGTTTGGCATTCACAAACAAAGAAATGTGAGACATGACAGAATACAAACACAACCGGTTTCCGTGCTGTTAGTGGTTAGATCGCCGCGCTTCAGACTGGTAGGGACTGGGTTCGAATCTCGCTCAAGGCAATGGAATTATCTAATCTCAGTACAGGTGTAATAGGAATAGAAGACCGTAGGAATACAGGTCCGACACAATGTAAAATGCTATAGGACCTACAGACCTAGCCGTAACCTAGGAATCCTAGTCCACACCAGACTTTTATAAAATACATAGTTTTATTGCGCTTTTTTTTACATTAACTCTAGGACTTGTAGGTAATAACTAGTTTTATGAATTAGGCTATTTGTTTAATTCCGTAAAGATTTATTTTATTCCGGTAGGATTTGCGTTCCTTTTACACCGGCTATAACATTATTAAGTCCTTCGCAAGTCTCAATGGGTAGATGCACATTATTTACGACATTACGACCATTATCCCACTACTGATTAACAAAGTAAAGTTTGTTTTGTTTAACGACGCAATTAAAAATACATCGATTATAAATCAGCGGTTATTGGACGTCAGACGCATGGTTATATTGACACATGGTCTCAGAGGAAACGCGCTGTCGCCGCTTCATGGGCTACTCTTACCGAAAAAAAACATAGCCAGGATAGCACACACCACGGAATTTGATAAACCAGTCATGTACCACTGGCTGGAACGGAAAATAGCCCATAAAATGCTCTGCGCTGTGGAGGATCAATCCCTCGACCCATCCGGCCACAGGCAGACATTTTATCTCTAGGCTACGTCCCGCTCCAATGTTTTTTGACTGGCTGTATCATATCCTTAGACAGCCTTGTGCAGATATGTTGTTAGCTATGTCCAGGATTTTAACATTAATTTTTACATTACACTTCAGACGATCCTGCTTGTGAATTACCATTTTGACCGTTTCTGGTTTTGACGAATGCTGTAAGCGCATCGAAAAGAAGTTTTACTCAACATTTATTCCTATTCTTTCTTTGGACTTCATACAATAAAAAAAACTTATTTAATACGTTCTTCTGTCATATTTGCAAATTAGCCAAGATGAAACGGTTGTGAAGTTTTCAATTTGACTCAGTATATTTATATAATTATGATATTCTTATTATCAATGTTAAACAATGCTCCTCCAGATCGATGCATTTGTTTCGACTTGTTCTGCTTTAACTATCGTTTGTGGGTCTATTTGTATTTCAGATTAGTGAATTCACGAGGGAAAGTGTTTCAAATCAACTTATATTCTGGCAAATTGAATTATACACTTGTAGTACGTAGGCAATTTCAACGAAATGGTAGCTGATTTATTTGTAATCTCGTTAGGGTAGCAGTCCGGGTAATCAATATCTCATATACTCCATTCATTATGAATGCAGTTATTCGCGTGAACAGAAAAAAAATACATGATTGAATTTGTCTTCAGTTTTAAATCTTTAAATATACTTTGTGATTGGGCAAAGAAAAAGTCTGTTGGATTCTTGCATGTGCACTTTTAAAGCCACTGCTTAAAACAAAATCCATCGGTAGTGCAAAATACGATAATCTTTCACGAACACACTCAATGTGGAATCCATTGTACGCGATAAGGTTTAATCATTTTGATAATGTTCCTTTAATGTTTGCTATTGAACATCTACATTGCTTTGCATAAAACGATCCTTTTTCCACAGAGACTCCTAAATACAGGCATATATAAGACACAGGCAGTCATCCTTTCTGTGTTGGCCTATAGCAAGTCAGACACCCTCCATGTTGAAAATCAGTGTGTGGGATACACTCTGGACCAGTTGAACTGTTTTGCGTTTCAACCAGTGATCGAAGACTGGTTCGCCATAATATGTTGTGGAAAAATGCACATAGCAGACCTCTTTTTGTTATTCTGTAAAGATAGTCTATGTCGCAGCAGCAGGTTCTTCTGATACCATGTGTCGACATAGCCGCTAATTACTAATCCATATGCCCCAGTGATGTCATTAAACCAAGTTATCTTTTTCATGTTTCATACATTGTTTCTCAATTTGTTTTCATCACCGTTTTAGCTGCATTTGCCATGTCAATGTTTTGTCGTTTAGACTTTAGTAGAAGTGACTTAGACAAAGTAGCAAGAGGAAATGCTGTAGCACGGTTTGACCATGTTTGTACTAAATCATGAACGCATTTATATTTCTTTCCGCCAGCGTTGTCGATATTAGACTGCAGAAAGTGAAAAAAAAAGGGATTAAAATTGATATGTCAATGTGATAATCAGGAAGGACGAGTCACTGTGGGTTGCTGGTATAAGGTGATGGATCGATTTTCTACAGGGAATGTTTCAGTAACATATGCAACTTAAAATGAGTTCCTACACCCATAAATCGATTTCCAAATGTCCAGTAGTGTGTTACCATACTACTTGCAAATTCTACCATATATAGAACGGTGTGAATGTTTTCACCAGTCATAAAGAAATTTAACACACTGACCAGAATTCATGTCAAGTGGTATAAATATATACATATAAATAATTTACGTGGTAAGAATGATTACGTTCTGATTACCAGTTAGTGAAAATGTGCATAGAATTATCTAGCAAGACAAGACAAGACAAGACAAGACAAGACAAGACAGAATTATCTAGCAGCTTAGCAATGGGATGAGATATGCCGTCAGGGGATTGGTGAACGCTTTTAAAAAGTTCTATGGTAGATATGCATACGCTGTCACAATATGACGTATCATTGACAGATGTTACCGATGCAATACCTTACTTTGAACTGTTTTAAGCTTTTTATCGTTTCGTTATATGGCTTTGCTTACGACGGGTGCCACCCGTGTAACAGGATAATCTCACTGCTTTTTTATCTCTATCTGTCATAATGTGCCTTCAACCTTACCTTGTGCAGAGATACGCATTTGGCTAAGTCGTTTAGATATCTCAAATTGACCGTGCCACCTGTTTAAACAGCTGCTGTAATTGTTTGCCAGTTTAGATAAATCTAAAAATGAGGTTAAAATTATTATATTTTGTTCACATTTAAATTTTGTTTCATTACTTTTTAAATGTGTGTGTGTGTGTGTGTGTGTGCGCGTGCGTGCGTGCGTGCGTGCATGTATGTATATGTGTGTGTGTGCCTGCGTGCGTGCGTGTGTGTATGTGTGTGTTCGTTTGCGTGCGGGTGTGTATTTTGTACAGACTAAAAGTGGTTTGGGGTCTGTAGTTCATTAAATATTCCTTAAATAACATTATCGTCAAGTCATAGTGGTTATATTCTTCATAACCAGTTTACGCCTGGTTTAATCGTTTATACGAGTCGACCATTCCACTGATTATGTAAGGATATTAGTATTGACTTCGTTACAGAGTAGAACATGCTGTCCCATGTTATAGTTGTGTGCCACAATGTTATGACACCGCGCGGTCATATCCCATCAACATCTCATCGCGTTGATGAAATTACCAGTGCAAACATTGATTTATGAGCTGTGTATCTGATAGAGATGCGATCTATGCCCACGTGGACGGTTAATGATAAAAGCCAAGAGATGAGTGCCACCATCAGTGCGAGATGTACGAGTTAGCCCTACTATGTCGTAATCGCGAACCCGCTGTGGTGCGCGTGAGCGAGGAGGGACATACGCACAGATAAATCACAATTTCAACAAGTATTTCAGATTTCTTAATATTCGAAGAAAAGCTAAAGCAAGTTGTTTTAACAGAGTTCAATTTTACCACTTTTGTTGTGGATTTGAGAGAAAAGAAAACTCGGACTCTGAGAATCAGCAATGACATACATGTAACTCCCAAAACCAATAAATGACATAATCATGAAGCAATAATTAAAATGTTATGGATTTAAATGTTTCATTATTAGTGCGATATTCGTGAGTATATGCAGTTACGTCTTCGTTGTAATGCTCTTTCGACTATGTCATGGGCGTAGTCACGCATTTGATTCTATTTTATCGTAAAACATTACAATACAATTTGATTTGCACGTACAGCAGAGTCCGTCGTTTATATTATTAATAGTAACTATTAAATATTCATGTAATAAAATGTGTCGAGGCCACACAATCTATCTATAAACTGAATCAAACTGACAATTATTGGCGCCACCGATCCAGATACAAAAAAAGAACTATCAACCCTTAAGAGTAAATCAGGACGGAATTAATAAGTTGTCACGATTGCAAGTTTTATGTAGCTCCTAATCGAGTCTCGATCGCTTTCACGTCGTCGTAAACTTTTCGCAAGTTGTAAAGTGCGTTTTTGTATAAAAATGTTATAGTTTAATTCTTCTTAAAAGAAAAGGGATAACCAAAACTTACTGATATTTTCTGTGATTAAAACAAAACATCGATAATTAACGGCACACTCCCGAGTTTGACGATTAATGTCACCGCTCTTGTGCATCTAACGCTATTTGGAGCATTTCTTATTAAAATTAGCATTTACTTATATAAATATTATTGCTTATAATGTGTTTCTGGTCATCCAAATTGTTATAGTAGATTAATGTATAAGTTTGTCTAAAATAATTTGTATCCTACAAAATTATAGTAGGTAGGCAAACGTCATATAGCATCATCCTAAACTACTATGGCCAGCTCGCTTTGTAACCAAGATGGATCCTGAATTACAAAGAAACAATGTCCATCAAGACTATTAATAATACAGTCACGAAACTCCATTCATCATCATGGACACACACACGAAGCCCATTGCACATTAACACGCTTCTTTAAACACAAGCTGAGTTCATTGAATCTTCAGCACTTTGTCTCTAATGAATATTTCCCTTTTTATTCAATTTGTTAGATAGAATATTTTCCTAAAAGGTTGGGAATTTTATCAATGTTATATTCTGGGAATGGAAGCTATAGCTTAAACAAACAGGACCAGTCCCACGGGGTAAGATTCTGTAAATAAAATTACCTTTATTCATTAATCATCAATCGGTTGGCCATTATAGAGTGGCGACAAATCAACATAAAATACGGTCTCAATGAAGTTATTGCAATGAAAATATCGCCAGCGCCTGTCTTTGGTGAGTGGAGGGTGGAACTCATTAACACATTCTTCTCACGATAGTTGTTTCTCTCCGTCAGGCTAATATATCTATGCCATGGCAGGCTAATACATCTATGCGATGTTAGGCTAATATATCTACAGTATGCGATGTTAGGCTAATATATCTATGCGATGTTAGGCTAATAGATATATGCGATGTTAGGCTAATAGATTTTTGCGATGTTAGGGTAATATATCTATGCGATGTTAGGCTAATATATCTATGCGATGTTTACGATGCAACATTTCTAATACAATATAAATTAAACGATAAAAAGAGGATATCTATGGTTTTTAGATTGATAAGGGAAATGTTTCACAATCTAAAGCTAAATGTTTATATTTGCACATGGCAGAGTCGACAGGATATTACGACAACGTCGAGATGGCACGTACTCGCGAGTCACAGCCAAACAGTGATGATACCAGGTATTCGCGAAAGCGCAGCATACCCTGCATCACCGGTGCCACATATATATATATAGGTCGCAGTGAAATACATTTGTGACACATAGCCTTCCCTACATATACCCACTCAGTCAGTTGCATTGGAGGTTTAGACACCCCCTCCGTGGGTACGGTCCTCCATCAAAGGCCGGAACCCGGTGCCGAGGCTGTACCCATGGCGAGTGGGGTACCAACTCGCAGTTTGATGCCATTACATCAATTATGCAGGGTATGGTGTGTAAATGATTAGGACAGACGTACAAATTGACACGGCAAACTCTATATACAAACCCCACCCCCAACACCACCTCCACCCTATGTTGAAGCGGGGGTGTTAAAATGCTCCATTAGCCACACATAGGGTACACACTGCATTAACTGTCCAAGCATTGTGTGATTCTTAAAACTAGGCATTGCGCCTTTAAACATAATTATACAACTGTGAATGATTGCGGACATGTTAAAAATGTACTTGTCTCTATATCATATTCGCTATGCTAATGTAAGTAAGCCGCCAAACACAATTATCTCCCTTGCAATGGTGTACATGCACTTTCCCGATTATTTCAGTAATCTTGCTAATAAAGTGATAGTTATTTTAAACGAACAGGACTTTGAGATTATATTCTTCAAGTCTGGTAATAGCATTCTGATTGTAAAGAGGAATGCGGAATAATCCGCCAGGCAATTTACATGAGATCGCTTTAAGTATCGATTTTCTCATTGTATTACGAAAGTAAAAACACCCAATTTTCGATTTTTTTCAAACAAGAGCCCAATACAACGGACCAAGGTATTACTATTTGTCATTTTAAAGAAGCTTCTTGGCGAGCCGTAATGGTCCAATGATGTCCCTTTCATTATGGAACTTTTCCGGCACACGATTGATTTTCGTGACTCTAGATTCATCAATGGTGTTTCATGTTTACTCGATCGTGCAGTGGGAAGAGAGAGCGAGAGCTTCCATTTGCTTGCTGATTCTGTGCTGCTCGAGTAGTTTGAGAGAAACGAAAACGAAATTCTTTACATTCCCACTTATTTTATTTAGCTATGTATCTAAACGTGATGCATTAAGCGATCTCAAAAATGTCTCTAAAATTGTCGTTGAGAGATTCTCTTGTTTACTTCACATTTCAGAGAAGAGAAATAATAACATCTATTACCTAAAAAATAGATGAATTTATCTAAGTGAGTTTTTAATTTTTTGATGGTATTGGTCATTGTACCATAATGTATTGCAAGCCTTGAGTCAGTTTTCGATATTAACCATTCATATTGGAATTATGTGCAATCTTCCGGTCTTGCACGAGACTTTCACTTTTGGCGAGACTTTCACTTTTGGCGGCAAAACTTCACGGGAACAACAAATTTTTAATTGGTAGTATAAAACAAAATTTTATCTGTCTAAATAATAAGTTGGATTAGTTTATTATTAACCTCAAGAAATGAGACCCAGTAAAACTAAAAGAAAATGCGGAAGCAAATGGGCTACGCCTACTGTGAGTGTGACGGGATCTAACAAGAAAACGAAAACAACGGCGGCAAATATGAATGATGGCGGAACGTCAGACGCTGGGCGTGAAACTGGGTTCGTAGAAGACGGTGGACCAGCTGGGCCACAAAGGGGTAGAGATTTGAGTTTTATGGTGGAAGACGGTGGACGGGCTACGTCACTGGGAGTGGCCACTCAACCGACCCAAGCAGGTATTGTGCCTATTGAAAGTGTACACGATATATTGGGCTGTCATGTATCGGGGGCCAATAAAACAAAAATTGTAAATGGGGAATTTATAGATTTGGCATTGCTATTACAGAATGTCAATGTTGAAACAAGGGAAAGAAACTTGTTTTTGTCTGAAACTGGTGAATTGGTAACCAGGGAAAAAAATACTGCAAAAATTGGGGATATTGAGACTTGGACTGATGCCTTTTTGCTGTATATTAGCATCTATATTACAACGCATCCGTCCAAAACTCAAGAGATGCTCAAATATATGCATACTATCAGATTAGCTGCAGGTCGTTGTGGCAGAACACTAGGATGGAAAAATTATGACGAACAATTTCGTTTGAAGAAGTGTATTGATCCTACAAGTTCTTGGGCTAACATAGACTATGAGTTGTGGTTGCTATACATAGCTGCTCCCCCGGCGGTATCTGTTGTTTCCATGAGACAAGCGGGTGCTCCAACACATAACAAATGTTATGATTTTAATTACAAATCTCTTTGCACACGCCGTTCGTGTAATTATTCACATACGTGCATCAGGTGTGGTGGTCCCCATTCATTAATGTCATGTCAATTACCAAGACAAAATGTACATATCCAACCTTCCTTTCGCCCCCAATACCCCCAATTCAGGAATGAAAGACCAGCGGGAATTCGAATGCAGTCACCAACTGGGCAAATGCCCAGTCGCATGCAATACCAAAGGCATATGGGACCTAGGTAAATCTCCAATAAAAATTAAAGCATTAATGGGCTATTTGGAATTTTATCCATTGCGAGAAATTGCAGTAGAATTAGCCGAAGGGTTTTCCAAAGGTTTTCAGATACACTACACGGGTCCTCGTCATGGTACCTGTTGTAAAAATCTCATATCGGCTTATCAGCATCACGATGAGCTTAAGGAAAAAATTGATAAAGAAATTTCCTTGGGAAGAATTATGGGTCCTTTTAAAACGCGGCCTATGTCAAATTTACATGTGTCCCCCATAGGAGTAGTACCCAAGTCAGATGGGGGTTGGAGACTGATCACACATTTGTCATACCCACTTTTGGATGGTATCAATGATTATATTAACTCTGAATTGTGTTCAGTGCAATACACATCTTTTGATAAGGTTGTTGAAATGATAAGTAAACTTGGGAAAGGTGCTCTGTTGGGTAAATTGGACATAAAGTCCGCTTTTAGACTGTTGCCAATTTATCCAGGGGATTTTGATTTACTGGGATTTCAATTAGATGGGCTATATTACATTGATAAATGCCTCCCTATGGGATGTTCTATTTCTTGTAATGTTTTTGAAAAGTTTTCTACATTTTTGCATTGGTTAACTGAACGCGAAGCTGGTTTAGATACATTAGATCACTATCTGGATGATTTTATCTTTGTTGGAAAAAAAGAATCTTTAAGCTGTCAACATTTAATGTCTTGTTTTTTAGATTTATGTAACAAACTGGGGGTACCAATTGCTGAAGGCAAATCTGTTGGACCGGTATCATCACTTACCTTCTTGGGTTTAGAAATTAACACTGAAACGAGTGTTGTTAGAATTCCCCAACATAAAATAGCTGAACTGATTTCGCTGCTTGAAGGTTTGTTAAAGTGCAAAAGAGTTAAATTAAAAGAACTCCAATCTTTGGTGGGGGCATTGAATTTTTTCTCCCGGGCAGTTAGATCTGGACGAGCCTTTATTAGGCGTTTTTATGATGCAATGAGTGGGGTTCAACTGAGTCATCACCATATTCGAATAGGCGCCTCATTGAGATCAGACATGATGATGTGGTTGACTTTTCTACAACAATTTAATGGTAAGTCCTATTTTCCAGAAAACAGTTGGACACAAAGTACAGTGTTAAAATTGTTCACGGATAGTGCAGGGTCTTCCGAATTGGGTTGCGGTGCATATTTTCAGGGACAGTGGGTCTATTTCCCATGGCCAAAACATTGGCGACAGACTAACATCATGAGGGATATTACATTCTTAGAACTAATTCCTGTGGTGCTTGCAGTGCTGATTTGGGGTAAATATTGGGCAAACAAAAAAATATTGCTTCATGTTGATAACAATTCATTAGTTACGATACTTAACAAGCAAACCTCAAAAAATAAGCATGTCATGGCCCTCATTCGTCCATTTGTTTGGTATGCTATGCAACATAACATTGTCTTTCGGGCTGTTCATATTGCTGGGTTATATAATGGTATCGCCGATGCTATTTCTCGTAAACAGTGGCAGAGATTCCGCTTGTTGGCACCCAATGCCCAACTCCAGCCGCAGGACATTCCGGGACATTTCAGAGAGATAATCTACAAGCTGAAGTTGATCGACTGCTAAGAGCTTCGGTGTCCTCAAACACACATCTCACCTATGAAACAGGCTTAGCATCGTTTAGTCAGTTTCGTAGGAGGTATGAATTGGAGGAAGCTTGGCCGCCTCATGTAGACCATATTGTGAAGTTTATTGCCTTTTTATCAGTTTCGGGTCTAACCTATGCTACAGCCCATTCATATATATCATCCATCAGTTTTAAGTGTAAAATTTTAGGGCATCAGGATGTAACAAAACATTTCCTCATCAACAAGTTACTTGAAGGCATGAAGAGGTTAAAGAATAAATCGGATACACGGTTGCCTATAACTTCAGAACTGTTAACACAAATTATAAAATCATTGCCCATGGTGTGTAAAAACAAATATGAGACTAAGCTGTTTACATCAGCATTTACCTTGGCGTTCTTTGGGTTTTTTAGGGTTGGAGAACTGGTTATTTCCAAAGGTAACACGTGTAATACAGTAATTGAAAAAAATGATATTACCTTTGATAGGACTCGCCAACAATTACTTGTCAAACTAAGGTACTCCAAAACAGATCAACTGGGTAAAGGTACCACAATAATTATTCCAAAAACAGGGAGTATCATTTGTCCGTGGGATAATCTTGAAGTATTTTTGCGCTTTCGACCAGATTTCAATGGACCATTGTTCTGTCACTACAGTGGTACACCCATGACTAGATACCAATTCACAGCAATTCTCCAAAAAACACTTAAATACCTAGGCTTGGACTCAAAATACTATAAATCACATTCATTCAGGATTGGGGCAGCCACGGCTGCAGCTGCCGCCGGTCATTCAGTACAAGTAATACAGGAGGCGGGGCGTTGGAAGTCTTCAGCATATAGAGCATATATCCGTACACCTACAGTAAATATACCTGATAATCTGGCGTAAGTATATCAATGCTTATGTAGCATTTAAGTTTTTCAGATTCCTTGCTGGTCTGGTGTGTTGGTTCCTCAATCATTAAGAGGGCAGCTATTCACGCAAAAGGTAGACCTGGTGGCTTGCAGTTGAATCTGAATAGAATTGGATTGATGATGTGGTGGCAGGGGTATGGCGGATTGAAATTGGTGGATCTTAAAAGAAAAGTTGTGTTTTTATCCAGGATTGAATCGGCTCCCCGATATTTAATCATCCATTGTGGAGGTAATGACTTGGGTCAGATTCCATTACAAGTGTTAAGAGGGATGGTTAAAACAACATTAAGATTTCTGGCACACACATTCCCAAATACTCGTTTGATTTGGTCACAGATTCTCCCTCGAGTCACCTGGAGATATTCAAGCAACAATGAAGCTATGGAAAAGGCACGAGTGAGGCTCAATAGTGCTGCAGGAAAAATAGCAATTGAACTTGGGGGTGCCTATATACAATACCCAGACATATCCTTAAAGGCTCCATCTTTATTCCTACCTGATGGTGTTCATTTAACTGCAGTAGGGAACAGCATATTGTTAAATACAATACAAGGGGCACTGGAAACTTTCCACAGGAGTGATAGTCCGGTTTACCCATGTCCCACGATTAAAGGGTAGTATGGAAACTAGTTAGTTGGGGTCACGGGTTGAGGATTTAAAGCTCCTTTCCCCCATTTAGATGGCGGTGGTCAAGACAAAGAAAGGAAACTAGGGAGTTTCTTTTTTGGTCATGTCCATGTGGCGATTAACGTCGCTTAAAATATATAAATACTTGTATCAATATTTATCTTATCTTTCTTTAAAAAAGGTAACATC
>JAULBR010095056.1:0-11848 GCA_032355825.1 Melanodrymia aurantiaca
ATAGAAATAAGCATACAGAAACTCCGTCAATGGTCATTTCCTGTAGAAGTGTGACGTCACATAACGTTAATCAAAGCTGCAAATTGTGACGTCAAACTCGTCCTGTGTCAACCCATTCCTTCCGTAATGCGTTGTGGTCCAATGGCGTTGACTTTTATATACTACGGTAACTTTGTCATGGAAAATCGTATTTCACAATCATAAATACGATATTGTTATTAAACTCCACTATCTCTGACGTATGCGTAATAAATATGAATATCTACTGGGTGGTCCTTTTTTTAAATGTTGATATTCAATAACAAAAGTTAATATCTTTACAATTGTGAATCTAATGAGTTGTTTTTTAAATGGGGTAATTTGGATGAAAAACACACCCTAAATACAGGTCTGATACTGTCATTGGTCACAAGTAACATGAATAAAATATACATTTCGACTTGTGAGTAGGCAACAGTTTACAATTATCTGGAATTATATTTATAATTAGTAATTTACCTTCTCGCTGTTCCTCCAGCAAGTCTTCTTCAGCCCATTTCTCAGAATAGTGTCTTCCTAGAGGAGGAATTTTAAAACTTTCAGAATCGTCTTCGTGAGATTTCAACAAATCATCGAGGACTTTGAGATCCTCATTGGTGATCTCTGCACAGTATGGTTCAACTGACGTCCAGAACCTGTTCACAGCATCATTCTTTGGCAACTTGGGAAGTTCCACAGGAGAATCAACGAAGTCATAGTCAAGAACTTTGTTCTGCATTAAATAGAATAAAACTATTCTTATGCATATACATTCATTTTATGTACATGGCTCAGCTTCTCAATAAAAGACAGTCAACAATTGGAATAAAATATAAAATTAATGATAAAAGTGATGAAGAAGAATTATAAAAAAGGATAAATTTGGTTTGTTTAACACCACTGGAGCACAATGATTATCAATTGGTGGCTATTGGATGTCAATCACATCGTTATTATTGGTTAGTGATTCTAAAGGCGAATTCTGAAATGCTGGGTTGGGGTGGGGCTTTACGATATATTGTTTTGGGTTATAGAGCCTGAAATGCATCTTTTTTTATGGATAAAAGTCTTTTCAAAAAAATTCAGAAAACATTAAAGTATTATTTGTTTACTAGGAGTTGATTTTTAACATGAAAAAATGGTATTTTATGCTACCGATGTACATGTATACCTGCATGTTTTTACTCTTAGGTCTGCTGGGTGGGGGTGGTGTCATCTGGGAGGCTTTACCGCTTGAATCTTTCAATTTCTTACATGGCTTATCTTCCGTAGCTACCTTTCCCCGCTTTCCAGAGATTGGTTCTGAAGGCTGCAAATAATCACGTTCGATATAATAGTACAGAAATGAATGACTTGAAATAAATTAGAGACAAAAGACAAATGACATGGGTTAGATAGAATGCTGTGTTAATTTGTAATTATAGAAGTTTAATATACTATTTAGTTCATGGAGTTGACGTGTTACCAAGGTATTCAAATACAATTAATTAAATTAGGGTGTCTACAACTCCAATTCTCCAATCTCCTAATTTATGGAACAGCTAAATTATCAAAAGTCTGTTGCTAGAGAACAGAATTTTTAGGACAAAAAGGTTAAAATCACCAAAACAATTTAATGGCTATCATCATTAATATGTTTTATACATGCACCTTCAGCTTTGTTCATAATGTGCAGATCTTAAGCAAAATACTAGCCAGGTGGAACAAAACAATGCAATATAACCTACATGTATACAGTATGCCAGCTTTTCTAAAAACAACCAATGTCTTCTGTCCGACAAGTGAGAACAGAAATCTTTTGATAAAAGGCCATTTTCCTCCTAGTACAGCTTGGACAAAGATCAAAGATAAAACTTGTTTGTTTGACCACACCACTGGAACACATTGATTATAATCAGCAGTTAATGCGTATGAAATGCATGGTTATGTCGATGAATGGTCACAGGGGAAACCTGCTGCCGCCACATAGACTACTCTTACCGAATAACAGCAAGGGATCTTTTATGTGCCCTTTCCCTTCTGTATCAACACTCACCGTGACAATCCCTTTCTTATCTCTCTTCTCCTGCCAATTGACAAGCACTTGGATTTCTCCCTCCAGCAACTGCAGTCGCTTCCCAGCTGATGCCAAAAGGGTCTCAATGTCCGTCTGCAACTGACTGATATCCTCCAAGGTACATGCCTCTTCTTCTGATCTTGATAAGACTGGATAAAAATGGCACCGCAATGTTAATGTACTTTCTAAATTTGGGTTTCTGTGGAGTTCTTGAACGTAGTAACACTCCCGATTTGAATTCAAGAAGCATTAAGAAACTGAACGCAGTCGCAGAAGAAGAAAAAATTTGGGTTTCTGTGGTTAATGTGAAAACTGAAATATTTTATTGTGGTGGGGGTGGGGGTTGGGGTTTTGGAGAAGTACATATAAGGGGTGGTAGTGAGGGAATGATGCTGAATATCAGAGTCTAGCAACATAGGTGAAAAAACCCTGTATGGTGATACACTACTTTTGTTTTTTGAGAACAATGTAAAAGAACAAATAATTGAAATTGCATCTTACTAGTATTGTACTTTGGACATTCTTTCACGTGATCAACAGGAAGCATGTCAGGAAACTGTAGAGGACAGTCCTTGTCCTGAACGACCTTGCCCTTACCCTTCATTCTCTTCTTTCTTTAATATCTAAAATAAACATAAAATACTGTACAACTTGCGACTCTAAACTGTTCAAATATCCAGCTCTTTAATCTCAAATAATTGATACAAACTTTTCTGTTTCGCAACTGAGATTGTACATGTAGTCGAAAACTGCGATAACAATAGAAAAAAATCTAAATTGCACATTAATATTTATTCAATTTGTACACTTAGACAAGAAATGTAAAAATGTTATTACATACTATCATACATGTACTTATGTGTTATTCAATTTCAAGTACTATTTCAAATTGGTACTGTAATTTTATGCATATTGCCTGCGGAATAATTTTGTTTTTTTAAATTTCAAAATAGCCTCTGCGGGATATATGACAGAGCGGTCTACCTCACCCCTTCTGATTCTTAGATACAATAATGATTGCCAAACTGTGTTATATCAAACAGTGTAGGAAATATGCTGAGGAAACCTAGATTTCTTCTATCATCTAGGCCAAGAGAATGAAAGTCATAGAATTGTGTCCGAACATTTTGAAAAACACATGAGACTTTTTTACATTATTCATTATTCATTATTTTTAGTGATCTATTTGTTCAAGTCCAAAACAAAGTCTTTGACATGTTTGAAACCTTTTAATTGCATTTTAATAGAGCTCTAGCTAGCTAGCTAGGGCCTGTATCATTAAATGTCTCCTTTGGATTAGGCTAGTGGATCATGGCAGTCTTCGCACTGAGGATAATAAACTGCTTACCACATTGGTCGATTCAATGCATTGAAACAAAAGGACCAATCACATCGTTCGGAACATCAAGAGCTCGACAATTTTCGGAATTATATACTGCTTCTTGTTTGATGATTCAATGGTCTACTAGTACTGGGCTACAGAATTTATGACGGAGATGGCGGTTTTGGCGCGAAGGAAATCGTAGAAATTATCATTATTTAATAAGTGCCTTTTTTGTGCAAATAATGAAAAAATTGTAAATAATGAAAAATTTCGAGCAGTACCATTCACGGCACGCGGGCGGTGAATGCAATTCTATGACTTTCATTCTCATGGCCCTATATGGAAGTCAGAATTCAAGATATAGATTACAGTAACCGACTTTTGTTGTTTCGATTGTAACCAGAAAATGTTGAATTTCCTAATTAAATCAATAAATTGTCATAGTTGACCTATTTTTATGTTGAGTTAAAAAATATTTATTCAAGAAAAATGTCAAATGTGTGTAATTCAACTATGATACTACTACTTTAATGTGAAAATGTTTTGTTTTTGTGTAACAAATTCAATACAAAAACAACAAGTGTGATGATGGAACTTTCAAATGAAGTAGATAAAAACAAATATACTACAACAACGATATTAGAACGCAAATAAATAAATATATATATCTAAAACATATTTACAATGAACATAAAACATTTTGTATCACAACATTTTCCTCAACGATGGGCAGCGCCATATTGATTTATCTGAACAAAATTGTCCAATGGAAATAACGTTTATGGGTGAAACGTATATATCCAATGAAAACCGTGGTTTGAAAGTAAACAAAATATGTCTGCAAATGTGGAGCACGATATTCAACTTTTCGCGGTTTACAGTCGAATTGTTGTTATTGTTCTTCAGGTATACACACTAATCCATACTAAAGGTTCAAGTCATAAACATGGATTAATTATTTATATGGAGATAATATGAATCCGTTACGTAAAACACCTTTACAATTATTATTGAATTGAATTTTTGTCAGTTTTAAAGGGGGAGTCTCATAGTTGCATAATCATGACATTTACTGAATTTTGTGTGTGTTTTCTACTGGATTTCTGTACTTTTGTTTTGAAATGTAAGGATTGTATCGTAACCTAATAAAACATCGACAGTAACCAGTTTTACGTCATCTACACATGTATCTTTCAGGGGTTCTAGAATTTTTTTAAATTTCACTTGCCATGGGGCCAGTGGATTTGAACATTCACTGGCCATGGCTGAAAATTCACGTGCCCAACTTTTAAATACCAATACATGTACCAATATAATTTTAAAAAACAAATGTAAATAACTAAAAATTGTTACTGGCCATCAGGCACGGCCAAAGCTATTATTTGGTGGCCCAAATGTAAAAATTCACTGGCCTCAGACATCAGGCCACCGTATTCTAGAACCCATGATCCTTGCATCACATAAAACTGGGTGGTCACTGGTGACACACAACACATACAGGACTGTGGTGTGCAGAATGGAAGGTGGACCTTGGGCAGTAAAATATGAAACATGAGTAAACTGAGCACATGAAGTGAAGACAACACACAATCAGTGGAAGTAAAAGAGTCAAAAGTGCATCTCCGTCATATCATTGATAATTATCTTGTTTCCAATATTTAACACGGGTTATCTGTCTACATGAGAACGTAAAGGGGAGCTAAATATAACTCGGGTAAAAGCGGAGTCTGACCCTGGTCCATTTGCAGTGTCAAAATAACATAGGTTAACTTTTAGTTCGGCATTTCAGCTCAGCATTTTTTACCATATAGACACATGAGCCGGGTTAAAAATCCTTGTGTAGATAGGCCTATAAGGTCTGTACACTATATGAAAATAATGATGACTAAATACTTAACCTGTAGTAATGTGTATAAACATGTATTTGCAGACTGTGTTGAATGCTGCCATTCCTGACCATGATGCCGGTGTCTTCAACCCACCGCCATCATTAGAGAACAGCAAAACTCAGCTGGATTGCGCTGTCGAATTTCTACTTGGTGGATTCCGTCGCTGGGATGGAGTTTACTTCATCCACATTGCAGAATATGGCTACACTTACGAAAACACAATAGCTTTCTTTCCTCTTTTCCCTTTGGTAGTTGGAAGAACTAATCAATTTGTGTCTCTGTTTACAAAGACATACCTTTCATCAAGAAATGTGGCACTGATAATCGCAGTAGTCATTAATTTTTACCTGTTTATTAAAACAGCCAAAGTGTTATACCAGTTGGGCGTGTATGTCTTGAAAGATGAGAAGCTAGCATACAAATCAGCCATATTGTTTTGTATAAACCCAGCCAGTATATTCTTCTCGGCTGCTTATTCAGAAACAATGTATGCATTTATTTTGTTCAATGGAATGTTGTATGCATCCAGAGGTAAACATCTGATTGCTTCTACCATATTTGGAGTAGCAGCTATTGCAAGGTCAAATGGAGTTGTTGCCCTTGGATTTGTTGTTCATGCTGTTGTAAAATCTGTTTTGGAGCAGATATATTTGACATATTTATTAAAGCTGTCTGTGTTAATGAAAACTTTAAAGATATTTATCACTGTTGTGAAAACTTTGATCTTATCCATTTTATATTTACTCCTGTGTTTTATTCTATTTGCATGTTACCAGTACTATATCTATAATCTGTTTTGTGTGAATCGAGAACCAGCGTCTGCTTCCCACATTGTGGAATACGGCCAGACACAAAACTATAGCTTGGTAGGAGATGAACCTTCCGAATGGTGTAACTATTCTCTTCCTTTGTCCTATAACTATATACAAAGCAAGCATTGGGATGTTGGATTTTTGAACTATTATCAGTTTAAACAGATTCCTAATTTTATTCTTGCTACTCCCGTCATCTTGCTCAGTTTGAGTGCCTGTGCACACTACTACAGACGGAACAAACTGGTGTGTCTTCGACTTGGGTTTTGGTCGGATATTTATTTGAAGAAAACGGACGAACGGGATTGTGTGGTTGGCTATTCCAGCAGTATTTTATTTCCGTTTATTGTCCACATTCTGGTTATGACCGTCTTTGGATGCCTTTTCATTCACATACAGGTTTGTGCTTTTAATTACATGTATATATACTATTCTTATCAAGATACACTCTTTAATGTAGTTCACCAAGCTAAACGTCTGGGTAACATTTTGACATTTATTTGTGGTCAATAAATATTACATTATTACAAAACGTCCACGATGTTAATTGTTTTATCGTTGATGATAAATCTTTTATATATATCTTATCCACATAAAGATTTATGGTTTTCAATATATAAAATTCTTAATGGAATACAATTTTTAATGTTCTTCACCAACCATAACCATCTGGGTAAAATGTTTTACATTTTGACATCTACTTGTGGTTAATAAATATTACAATTTCAAAAATACAATATTAAAAAATGACCACTATGTTTATTGTTGGTGAACAATCTTTAATGTATTTAGTTCAAATACAGGTTTGTGCTTTTCAATAAGTACATGTATATACAATTCTTAAAGGGGGATAGTCATAGTTCACATAAGCTGATTTTGCTATTTTAACATTCGTTTGTCGTTAACAACTCCAAATTTATCGACTTTAGTAATGATATGATAAAGTCTGCTGGGTGCAATAGCTAGTGTGTAACGTCGTAATTTTAATATGAAGTGTCTCTTTATGACATAATACTACCTCAATGTTGCATACATTACTGTCTGTACCAGATTTGAAAACAGACTTTTTCAACTACACTGAATTATTTTTTAAAAAATCACAGTAGACATTCATGAAGCCAGTGTTTCCTCCAGGATTTGAGTTCAGAAGCTGCATGTAATTACATATTATCACACCAGTGAAGTTACACTAATCAATGACTTCAACACTATTAAAGATCCCATCTTCAAAATTAATTAAAAAAATGACTATGTACATACATTATGATAATCAACTCCCCTCCACCCTCTATCGTGTATTGTCCATAAGAAAGCATTTCTTTTGACACCCTCAATGTGTGTAAGTAATGGGCAAGATGAGTTGTACAATGATGTATTTGTATGTAAACTGACACTCACTGAATACATGTTTGTTTTTACTCAGGTTCTCACCCGCCTGCTCTGCTCTTCATCGCCCGTCATCTACTGGTATGGAGCTCACCGCATCAGAAGGAAATTTCATCCACAGTCACAGAATGTTAAAACAAAAGATCGAAAATACAAAACAAGTGAAGATTCACCAAACACAAACAATGGTGTGTTGGATGATATGTACTGTTGGACTGATTTAGACTTTTACTCCAAATTCATTTACACATATTTTTTTATGTATATTGTTATTGGCACGGCTGCTTTTTCAAATTTTTTGCCTTGGACATGATAAAGTCATTGTACAGACATATATGTTTGATCTTCATATTACATGTACTTAGATCAGTCATTTTGAATGTGATTTTTCATGGTGGTAAACAAGATCTGATGTCGTCATTAGCTTTGGTCTTCTGCAAACATCGATTAGATTCACCAGCATTGGAAAATGGTTAACGTTACACAATGGAAGTAATGCCTCATATATTGCAAATAATGTTTTAATTCGAGTTCCCTAATGTAACTTAGGAGCGAGGCGTAGGTCAGCGCAAGAGCATCTGCCTGTGGTTCGATAGGTCGACAGATCGATCCTCCTCAGTGGACCCATTGGGTTATGTTCCTTTGAACCAGTGATCCACGACTGGTTCATCAAAAGTCATGGTGTGTGCTATCCCTCTCTCAGAATTCTAACACTATTTGAGAGCAAAAGGGGCATCTCTTATTTCTGTTTTAAGTAACTTTCATGATTTTACTTCATTAATAATCACTGGTTGTGTGTCTGTGGTCTGCACTTCTTGGGGGGCTCGGTATATGCATATTTCTTGTAATAACTGGCCACGGTCTACCTACGATTCTGCACACCACAGTCCTGACGTGTTGTGCATCGCCACTCTCAGTTTTGGTGCCCCTGTCACAATGGGCCTGCAGGGTAATATACATGTAACTGTTGTTGTTCCCATGGAAGTCATTGTGCATGTTTTCTTCACTAGTTCATGTCATTTGTTAACGTTTCTTTGTTATTTAGCCATTAATAAGATTATACGATTTCACTTCCACTCATTCATTTTCGACCAGGGTAAGAATGATATTGGAATCGGACATAATAACCACGTTTTTATTAAACTATCGGACGATTCTTATCAAAAACCAAGCAAGCATCAATATTTAATAGCTATTTGGCCGAGCTTATAGGTTATTGTTATAAAATCTCGACTGTTTCCGCGAGTCAGAAACTCATGAGAAATCGTTGTTTCTAAGGTAACTATTGCAGGTTGACAACACTGAACCTCAATTGAGGCCATCTTCCAATGCCTATGGTTCTGATATTTTTTGAAATGATTGAAAACATTCAAGCTTCCAATGTTTTCCTTTGTGTTTATCTTGACTTGAGGTAAGCAGTTTATCTAAAAAATAATAAAAAATTAAATTAAATTTCACACAATTGTAACATTGATTACAGTTATATTTAGTTACTGGGTATTAATGTCTTATACAGAAGCTAATTGTTGTAACTGTTGTGTTCATTTTACTGGTTACTCTGTAGTAAGGTAAAGAAATTTGATTGATTTGTAATTAGTAACATGGCAATTAACATGGAAGTTAACCATATTAATATGACTATTTACAGTTACATAATTATTGGTCTTTGAATGTGTACAACTTTACACCATTTTTAGTGTATTAATTGTATGCCATAGTGTTTTACAAATCTAGATTGTGTGTTTTAAGCAAATGGTTACATGAGCTGTTGGACACTTAACTGAAGTTTCTAAGAATTGTTAGGGACCGTAACTAAATTTCAATATGTTTCACAATCCGCACAATGTCTGGAATGGGAAGGGGGTAAAAGCCAAGTTCGGATTCCATTTCACATAAAAGGATCAGTCCACAGTTCACCAATGTCTTATGTTATGATTAGAGGGAGAGGGAGTGGGGTCAAACATAATCCTAATTTTGTGCAAATTTTGAAACCCATTGACATTTATAAACCATTCTTTGTTTTGTCCAAATTGACTATTTGCAACAATTCTGACAAATATTGCAGATGTAAACCTTTTCCCGATAATTAAGAATGGAGGGGCAGCCTGTATGAATCCAAATCCTGCTGCAATGGAACTTCCTATGTTGGAACCTTTGACCTTTATGCTACTGTAGTGGTAGTGATGACAACAACAACATTTTGCGTCTCCCATAGCAATACGACAAGCTGAAACAAACAAACGAAAACAAACCAGCAACAACAGTTAAACCAATAAAACTCTTTTGTATGTTAGGTTGTTACATAGATTTATAGAAATGTAAAATTTCCTTGTGGATGGCATTTACATATACAAGTATGTCAATTTCTGGGTTAAGACATATACAAGTAAAATTTTATGAAACTGGTAGGTTATATAATTCTCTCGGGACGTCTTTAATAAGAAGAAGCTTCAATTGGCGAAAGAATATATATTTTTAGATTGAACCTATAATGCATGTGGTATTTTCTAAACATGTGTTTCTGTGGGATTGATGGTCCCACTCCCAATCCCCTTACCTATAATTATAGACCTATCCTGTACCTGTCAAGTCGATATACACTGTATACACAAATTGTGAAGAAAACATTGTTTACTTACCAAATACAACGAAAATCATGATTACTTTCATATTTGCAGACAACCAGATCGTTTGGATATGTCATATATTATATTGCCACTTGATGCACAAAGGAAAATGTACTGCATTTAAATACAGAAGCTGGATAATAACTATTGGAGGATCTTGTATTAGTCAGATATCGTTGATTTACAAGCAATCACCCACTGTCTTAATGGGTGTACGGGGAAGCTGTTTACACGTCTTTGTTTCAAATAAAAGGTTTGTAGACAGCATTAATTTCTGTCTGTTAACAAAGTGAACGTGCTTACCCAATCATTGCGTGTTCATCGTTACCGTGTCCATGCCTTTGAAGAGTCATGTAACTTAGCATTATAATGTCCTACTAACCGAATAGATTGTTTCAAACATCATCTTTCAAAACGAGATCACACGACTGGTGGTTACTATACTATATTACATAAATAATACTTCTATAACCACTGAGTTCTGCGCGTGTTTCATTATTCTTGTGGACACGTATTCCCAGCGTCTGTGGTTGGCAAATTCCGCTTTCACGCAGCTTTAGCAGAGGGCGGCCACATGAGCTTGTGTAAACTATGTTATATATGTTATTATATTTAGTATAATTGCATCATATTATTAAATATTGGGAACGGGATTTTGCTCTGTGGTTGAGCGTCCGTCTGAGATGTGATGTCGAATAATGGAGCCTCCTCAGTTGATTGTTTCCGTTCCAACCTCGACTGGTCTCTCAAACAAAGAGGTATGTTCTATTGAGACACGTGTATGTAAAAGATCCCTTACTGCTAATCAGTAAGAGTAGCCCATGATGTGGTAATGAGTTTCTCCTGAGACCAGGTGTTGAAATAATGTTTTCTTTACCTGCATCCTAACGGAATAAGTTCTATTTTTAAGATTGGATTCCAATTTTACTCGTAACTACATTTCACCCAATTTCATCGATTCATTTGAACAATCTCAGAAAAGAAAAATCAATGTTTTTTTAATTTATTTTTTTAACTGGATTATGACCCATTCCTCGGAATACATTGAAAACAAATAGATTTACTCTATTAAAACAAAGTACAATAACATGTATGGATGTCTGGGGTCCTCGCCAAGGAAAGAAAAGTTTGAAAAATAGATTCTCGAAATCTATGGCCAAATACGTATCTGCACAAGACAGAGTAGAAGGGAATGTAATAGATGGCATGTACTCACGAGCCATGAATAACGACCACGTCAGTGGTGATACCACGTGTTCGCGAACGTTCAGCTCCATCGGTGGAATCCGTTGTAAGCATATATAAGAATAATTATAGTTTGTCGGCTGTCTTCATCGAAACGATAAAAAACGTAAAACAGGTCATAGTAATTAGTAAAGTGTGTCAATGATGCGTCATATAGTGAAATAGAACGTTTTGAAAGTAACCCTGAGAAGCAACAACTTCTGAGCCAGAAAGACTTAAAATCGGCATAATAATGAACATGCCCTAAAAGTTTTCATACACAGGGGCAGATGGAAAATTGACTATTGGAAAGTTTTGTATCTCTGCGAAGATCAAGGTATGAAACAAAAGTTCTACTTTCTATTGTTTCCTTTATTTCGAATTCTGGTGCATAAATCAATGGAAGGTGGTCCGTTATCCTACTGTTATTGAAAGAACATTTTTATGGGCTATTTTCCGTTCCAGCCAGTGATCCACGACTGGTTTATCAAATCCTGTGGTGTGTGCTATCC
>JAULBR010095067.1:0-11846 GCA_032355825.1 Melanodrymia aurantiaca
GCCACCTGTATTAAGAGGCCACATTTTGTTACTCCCTTAGGTGGCTTCTTAAGACAGGTTTGCCTGTAGTTTTATGTTACCATTTTTCTTGTTTTAAAAGTGTTTACGTATAGTGTCAACTTCCTATAAATGGTCTAACCGGTTTCCGTTGTGCAGTACCACTAGTGGTTGAATGTGTCTAGTTTAAGACGGGTAGGTATAAAGGTTATTTTGCAAGATGGTTTAAAATCTGTCCCGTAAAGCAATCGGCCGAATTTGACTGTCCTGCCGAGGTGTGGTTAATTTACATCATCCTCGACCAGGTCTCATTTTGACATTAACGGTGTGTCGGTACAGGTTCCACAACCATGATATCACACTAATAGACTTCCCAATAGTAGCTGCAATCTGTCTAAAGTGATTTCCCTGACCTCACAATACCCACAGCACACTATTTGTCTGCTAATGTCATGTCTTGCCATGTCGTGTCAAAAATGTTTACAAACAGTAATTTACATTCTTCAGTAACTTTTATACCCGCAAGAACAACACAGAAATATCGTGAGAACATGTACTGTACATACATTACAGAAACTGGGATGTGTTTTTTTACAGTTAATAGCATTAGGAACAAGATGGACATTAATACTACCGGTAAATGTACAAGCATGACCATATATATTTACAGTATAAAAGCGATCCCTTATTTCTTTCCATCAGTATATATAAAGTTCACTTTTTGGTACATGTACTAACTAGTAGAGAATTAAAGTAATTAGCTATTCTGTTCATATTTTGAATTTTTATGGCAGATTGGTCCATGTTGTCACGCATAACCATAATAAATTATGGAAATATTCCACATTTATTTCCTGCATGGGCTATTTATATATAACATGCAGGGATGAGAGAAAAGTGTTTCCCAACTTTTGTCTAACATTTTGGCAACCTTTATTTGTTATTCATGATGGTGACTTGATTAAATCATCAAATTTTGTTTGTGGTCTATGCAATGTCGTTCTCTTCTTCAATTCCGGTTTTTTGTTTTGAGAAAATGATTAGTTTTACAGTTCATATTATGATTACATGGAACACTTTCCATTTTTTAATTTTGTAGGTTCTTTAAATTTGTCAGTTCGAGCCAACAGGATTCAACTGTATTTACTTTTTTGACATTGTATATTATAATCGAAAATTGATCATGAAGCAGCAAAAGTGACATTTCTTTGTTTGATTGACACATATTTTCATATCAAAATCAATTCAAAGAAAATCTACATGGAGGTGCAACAGGACTAGTAATTTAATGAGATGGCTCTTATAGACTATGGATTCAATTATTGTGCTATGTCACAGCACTGACATGTGCTAAACTGATTATTAATACATGTGTATCATGTAAATAAATGTAATTTGCCTGGCAGAGTGGTCTTAATGGGTTTTTCCTAGTTTAATTGTAAAATAATTCTGTTAACTCAACAGATTTTCGGTGACAACAATTTATACTGCAAGTGTCAGTAAACGTAGGATTTGTGATCATTTATGCTCTCAATAATATTACAATTAAGTTGTTTTCTCATATTCATGATGATGACACAAATTTTAACCAAAGGCTCTCACAATTTTAATTTATTTAAAACATTTAACACTAAATAACATGCATACATGTACATGTAAGTTGGAAGTTTGTCAATATAGATATGATTTAAAATGATAAAGTTTCTAAACATATTGTTTGCAAGTAACTTATTTCAGAACTTACCTTTACGCATGGAAATGTCATCTGACAATTTGATCATTGCCAACTGCACACTAGTATTGGCACCCTTGCCTTAAATTATCTCTAACTCTCAGTTCTAACATCCGTGGAAGATGATTGTATGTATACAAAGTGAGAATTTCCTAATGATACACACTCAAATTACAAGACAGGTCTATTGGGTGGATCAATACCAGATGACATGTTGTTATTCAGCTCTCTTTAGTACATGTAGTCTTACTGTATGGTTTCATGTGGAAACTTTATTGTACAAGATGTCATGTATTTCTTCAAACTATTCTAAATATTTTGGCACCAAGTTTATTTAAAGAGAATTTGTGCAAGTAGTTTGGGCACCAAATGTAAGCTCTGTTTCACATTTAAATTGTTACTGGTTAAAGTATTCGAACAATCTAGAATAATAGTTTCTGGCACGAGTCATTTTGTAGATGGTTTTTCTGACACGAGTCTCAAGAAAATCAATCAATCGGGCGAGCTTCAGCGAGCCCCATGGATTGATTTTCTTGAGACGAGTGTCGGAAAAACCATCTACAAAATGACGAGTGCCAGAAATATTTTCTAGTACAATCAGTTGTATAATTTTAGCATAAAAAGCAAACTACATCGCATTTGTTTCTCCAAAACGCTTTGGTGTCGTGACGTCACTCCTTCGTTTCAGCATTAGAAAAGTTATGACGTAAAATTATACATAATCAACAGGTAGCCATGGCCGTCTACTCTCTGAGCAACGGGACCAAACAACCAATGAATAGGGCGGATTAGCGTCTATGGGACGTGTGCTAGACGGTTTTTCTAGCACCCCTTTCTACGGGTTGATTGTGCTAGAAACAGAGTTCAGACACACTCCAACTGTGCCAAGCTAGTTAGTTAGTTAGTTAGTTATAACTTATTAACTTGCTTATATCCAATTAAGGTTCAAGCATGTCTGTCATGGCCACGAAGTCCAGCTGCCTCAACTGTCTGCCCATGACAGAAGTTAGTGTTAGTATGAGAGACGAAACCCACTACTCCAAATTGATAAGTAGCAAAGGATCTTTCATATGCAATTTCCAACAGACAGGTTAACACTGATTGGTATAAGTGGTATTACACCTACCTGGAGGAGCACCACTCACGCTGGGTTGGAGTCGGAAAGTGAGATCCACCCGCAGGATTCGAACACTATTCCTACCAGCCTGTAATCCGTGGCGTTAATCACTGCACCACGTGGTGTTAACCACTGTGCCAAGCTAGAAGAAGGCATAAACAGAGTTCAAGATGGAGGACAAGGGTCATGAGTTTACATGGTTTTATTCCAATCAATTTTATTTGTTATATATGAGTCAATAGCTACCGAAGTACTCTGTGACATTATTTGAGTGTAATAGTGCAGTGACTTTTATTGTTAGAACTTAGTCTATAGACTGTTTGTTTGACCATTTAATTAGGACAGTGACTTTTATTGTTAGATCTTACAATAGACTGTTTGTTTGACCATTTAATTAGGAGATGCTCACGTGACAGATGTTAAAGTTTGTATGTTTAACGACAGCTCTGGAACATATTGATTATTAATCAGTGGTCATTCGATGTCAAACGCAGCTATATCGAAACTTGGTCACAGAGGAAACCTGCTGCCGCCACAGACTATTCTTCTTATTATAACAAAGGATGTTTTATATGCACTTTCCCAGACAGGATAGAACACACCACAGCCTTTAATAGACCAGTCGTGGATTATAGGTTGGAATGGGAAATAACCTAATGACTCCCCTAAGGAGGATCGACCCTTTGACCAATCGAGCTTGAACAGGGAGATGTTTTTGGGCTGATGTACGCCCTGCTCCATGATCACATGACATCACAGCTTCGTATTAATAATTAACTTTCTGTTCCAAATTCGCTCCATTTACTTTCTGAAACAGAACAGACAGGAACTGAACACAGAACAGGAGAAAGGAATGCACCCAACATGTCTCAAACTCGGTGTTGTATTGTATTTCCATAGTGTGTCCGACTGTCAGTTTGTCAGTGTACAGTCAAACCTGTCTTAAGCAGCCACCTAATGGAGTAATTAAAAGTGACCCCTTAAGACAGGTGGCTGCTTAATACAGGTCATGCACTAAAATTGATGATTTGGTAGAATATTATGGTGACCCTTTAAGACAGGTGGCTACTTAATACAGGTGACCGCTCAAGCAGGTTTGATTGTATATCTATTTACTGATGAGAGGTAGTAAATGAATATTAATGAAGAAACGAGCTTGCAAATGTATCTGAAAGATCACATGACTGATGATAATTACCGGTAACTGCACTCGATTACATTTAGCAGTCCAAGACATGTGCTGTCAAATCTTAAGGGAACATGTTACAACTAATCGATTCTTTCTTCCCGGTCTAAATCTCAATACATGAATACCACAATCACAAATCAATTGGCATGAAAATAGTCACCGATTTTGGCGCCAAAGATTTCCACTCTGTTACTCCTACAAACAATAGTAACTGACCTTAGAGGTGATCGAGCTATTCGCTTCCGTATTTTATCGAGCTACTCGACAAACTTGTAACAAGCAATTTTACATGAGAAATGAGATTTGAAAACTCAGGAGGCAGTGTAAAATTAGCTTCTTGCATGTACAGTAAATGTTTAAAATCGACCCTTCCCCCGCTTAATGAGCTGGTTATAGGCCTGAATGGCCATTTTAATTTTGAAGCACTAAACAAGAGCACACAAATAAAAAATAGAAAGAAACTTGTATTGAATTGAATTCGTCGCAACATATTAATTTTGACCAAAACATATACCACGTCAAAACACATTCATACACCAAGTTGAAAACCGATGGAGACCAAACCATATAAGTTACCATATTTGATTGAAGTGATTAAGATCTTTTACTCTATTGCCAAATACACATGTAATTAACGGTATTGTATTTGGTTGGGTACCCAATATTATTGGCATCGAGGACAATGAATAGATAGTTTCATGTGCCAAGTTTGCTTTAACTTAATACCGTGTGTCAAGATGGGTATCCCATACAGATTTTAAACATAAGAGAACTTAAAATATTTTGTCTGTCTTGGTGAGGATTTCTATACATTGACTAATGAGTACTGATAAATTATGATAATCATTTAGGGCTCACTCAAGAAAAGAATTTCTTTTGTCTAATCTTCCAAAAAATTTGGTAATTTTCAGGATCTATTTTTGTTTAAAGGTTCATTTAGCCACACCTAAAAAATATTAGGCATTGTCTAATTTGACTACATAACATTTGGATTTGAGTATATTTTACTATAGTAAATTTAATAAAGACATCCACCTCATTAGTGTAAGTAGACTGAATATTTCTGTCTCTATAAAATTATTTTTTATATTTAAATTTGTTTTTCATTATTTGGACATTTTATAGTTTGGTTTATTTTTTTACTGACATTTACCGTAAAGCAGCAAAAAAAATAATTATTATATAAAATGTCTAAATTTTTTTTAGTAATATAGATATGAGAAATAGCTTCAGAAAAACAGATGGTCTACAAAATAAGCTATATACACCCATGAAAATAGTTTCAATTTTGTCTTCAACTTTGAACAAACTACTTTTGCTCCGTAAACCTCGAGGACATGTCTGCCTCCAACACTCCACTTTGACACATTGTCTCTTACAATAGAATTTGTTCTTAACAGATGTATTCAGTATTTACTCACTGCAACAAAAACCAATATGGCAGTCACTAAAAACAAAACCTAATTCATTTAATTGTTAATGAGAATTTTGTACTAGAAAACGAGTACTGACCTTGAAATTAGTGGTATCCAGAGCAAGCGACCACCATGGCCCTACTTAGAATCCCACACCAATCATTGATTTTTGTGGCACCATACACAATCAACTGCGTGAAATTCTGCGAAGACAGCCAAGGCATTTTGGACAGTATTCTACATTCAGTAATTTTATCAATATGGGTCGGTCCACTAGCGAACTACAGGGTGGCTTGGTTGGTGCTTGATAGGAATTGATCTGTAAGAAGTTCTGGTGAAAAAAGAATCAGTACATGATGAAAATGTTGCAAGATAAATCAATAGTCTTCATCAATGGCCTTCTTTTGGATATCATGCACAGAGTCCGTATTATTGGCACCTGAATGGTTGTAACGAAGAGAACCAGTGGGGACTATGGGTTCAGTGGCACATCTTGGACACTAGGGACATCAGATTGTAGGACATGTAGTATATAATATACTAGTATACATGTACATGATGTATCTGGTTGACAAATAAGAGTGCAGTAGGATGAAGCCAGGGAGATTAGATTGTAGGACATTTAGTATAGGTGTGAAAAACCAGTTACATATAATTTATGTATAATTAATCAGGTTGACAAATAGGAGTGAAGTAGGATGGAGGGAATTCAGATTGTAGGACTTGTAAGTCAGGCGCGGATACAGGGGGGTGCCCGGGGTGCACACCCCCTTTGTCGAGTCCAACGTATCGGTTTTTGCTGGAAAACGTGCATATATATATGCAAGCAGTTTTCTGATAGCAGCACTCCAAAAATGACCCAAACCCATTCATATATCCCACAATTCCTACTTTGGTAAATGATTAAAAAACTACAGACAGAACACTTTGAACAGCTGACTACAAATCATATACATGTATCATGAAACTAAAATCTGCTAAAATGGGCAAACAAAAAACATCCTGCATGGTCTTTTAAAAGGCAATTCTTAGAAAATTAATATTGTGATTTCCCAGGAGAAAGTTCTTCCTGGGCAGACGAGAAGGAGGAATGATGAAATAACAGGAGATTCATGTGGAAAACAGGAGAGTTGACAGGTCTGGCTCAGTAAAAGTAAAGTGTGTTTTATTTAACAACGCCATTAGAAACACATCGATTATAAATCAGCGGTTATGGGACATCAGATGCATGGTTATATTGACACATAGTCACAGAGGAAACAAGCTGCCGCCACATAGGCTACTCTTCTATGAATGACAGCAAGCGGTCTTTTATAGACAGGATAGCACACACGACGGAATTTGATAAACCAGTCGTGGATCACTGGCTGCAACGGAAAATTGTCCATAAAAATGTTTTGCGCTGTGGAGGATCGATTTCTCGACCCATCCCGCCACAGGTGGACATTCTACCTCTGGACTACGTCCCACTCCCGGTCTGGCTCAGAGACCAGATTGTACATAGGCCAAGTCATAGGACTTTTGGTAAAGGTACATGTACGAGACTATGTCAAACCTACGACTTACTGAGGATGAGCTGTATATATATATACCAGTTTCCATGGGCGTCACTTGGTGGGGGACAGGGGGGGACCAACATGCAAATGTCCCCCACCCCACTTTTTAATATAAATAACACATTACCACACAGTAATGTTTTGTATACCATAGATGCGACTAGCATGCACCAAAGACATCTGTTCTGGGTGAATGGTGGTTGCTCAAAAAAAAATGTTGTCACAAACGGTCCGCCACTTTGTCTTCAAAAAAATATCCCCATGCCTGTCATTTTCCAAAGTTCCCTTCATAGTCCCCACTTTTCCACACCCAGCTCATGTCCAAATAAAATCCGGAATGCACCCATTTAGAATCCCAAATTGTTCCCATTTTGTTTTGAATTCGCCTTGGCCTTCGAACGGCACCAACTTGTAAGGCATGTATGCCTACGTGACATGGATGCGGGCTAAAATGGAACCGTGCCAAAACTGCACCACTTTTTTATGGGAAAAACGGCACCATTTTGGCTAAAACAGCACCAAACGTTTTTGGCTAAAACGGCACCATTTTGGCAAAAACGGCACCTGCATCTGTGGTGGGATTTGAATAGAATGTCACCTGTGTGTTGTTTTAAGCATATAATGTAATTTACATTTAAGAGTTCATTGCTGTAAAATACAAAACGAACTGTTTGATAAAAATTATTACGTTTGCCAACATAAAACAGATTAATTTCCAAATTCCCTTTGTTTGTGTTGGTAAAGTTCTCTTAAAGTTATTTTGTTATTTTAATATGTATTTGTGATAAACAACTGCAAATAAATCAGTCACACAAAAAATAGTATAATTAACAGGAAAAAAATAATTTGTAAATGTATGCACACCAAATAAATATGTCTGTTAAGCCTAAATATTCTACTAATAAATGACCATATTTTTCTGTAAAATTGTGTGTGCTTATAGTTTAAAGTTTGTTCTTTACATTTCTAAAGTAAAACAGTATTTTTAAGTAAATATATGCAAAAATGTAAGTTTGAACTATTATTTATTAATTATTCGTGGTGCCGTTCTAGCCAATGCAAGGTTCCGTTTTGACCATATGTTTTGGTGCTGTTTTAGCCAAAGAGATGTTCCGTTTTCGCCAATGAGTGGTGCCGTTTTAGCCTGGTGCCGTTTTGGTACGGAGACGTTTTAGCCTGATACCCGTGACATATCGGAATGTCACTGTGTAGTTTCCAAATAATTTTTCTTTTTTTAACTCCACCCCAGGAGCCTTTGACCAGCTGTAAAGTTAAAAGTCATTATCCCAGTAATCAATGAGTTCGTCGACCTCATGCGATTGTTTCTTGAGATAATCAATCAAATTATTGCTCTTGCTGACACTGTTTTCATATTCGTGCATTATTTCGTTTTTCCGAAAATCAGTGTCCATCTTTGGCATTATTTCAGTCCAAGAACGCACGTGACCCTACATCACGTGGCACAAAATCAACGGACGCACGAAAGTGTAACGACGCTGGACATTGCTGAAGTCAAGGTGCTAAGTTGAAAGGTGTCCAAATAATCAATTGTTCTTAATTCCCATTAACGGATAACACAATAATAGAATGCTAAATTACATGTTTTTTTTATTGCTGTGCTTGTTCGTAAGAGCCTACGAAACGATAACTAAAATTTAACCCCATAACCCATGATAACGGTTTCACGAAATTTACCGTCATCTTTCGTGTTGTCGTGTTTTTATGTTTTAAATCATTTGCAGTCACGGGCCACGTCAAAATTTATTTTCTTTTAAAATGTAATCAATCATGAGATATTAGAAAAATTAAATATATGTATATATTTTTAAATAATTGATGGTAATCCGTGCAGAATCCAAAGTAGTTGTTGGAGCAAGTCAAAGTTCTGTTCCAAGTTCATTCGATTCCAAATAAGATTAAGAATCTGCGTTTTGTAGTTAATTATTTTTTTCAGACTTAGGTAGGAAGGAAACCAGATTTAGAAATAAAAATATACACTTTTTTTTTCAGAACTATCAAAAGAATGAAAAACAAATCCGAAAAACATGATTTTAAAACAAATTTTAGTTAATAAGTTATTTTAAAAATTTTAGGTGACCATTTTGATTAACGGTACCTTACAATAGCAACTAATGAGTGTAACGAAGGTAGCAGACAACGGTTGTTTAGAATTAGTATCATTGTTTTCTTCAAAATTGACCCAACATAAAATAAACAAGCACGTTATGTTTGGGCTCATATCAATGGAAAGAAGATCACAATAATGTCATAATTATTATATATAGGTAATGTCTTGATTAACAATGAAGATTTTTATGACATAAATAAATGCTCATGAACCAATAAATTACCTGGTCACAGCCATTGTAACGCATGTGCATCAAAACCTTTATATATCCATATAAAACATGTTGAAACAGTTACTGGAAACACAACATCATCAAATATGTAATTGTGCAACCAACATGCATTAAATAATATCTAATTTGGATCTCATTGCATGCTGCGTTGCAGTAGACTGCTCACTGTATACTGCTACCAAAAGGTGTATTATTAAATACACCCTCATTTTATTATTCTATAGGCCTACTACTACACTTAATCATTTATGCTAGAAATGGGTTAAAAAAACATCATTTAGTATATATATACCATGTTTCCTGTATTTTGCTAAAAATGGTAAATATTGTATTTTCACCAAAATCATCCAAACCCTGCTATTTTTTTTAGGCTAAACGTAATATATGTCAATTATATAGTCATAACACAAAGATAAAACATTTAAAGTAATAATGTTAATTAAAATGTACAGTTGTTTTGATAGTGAAATTAAGGTTGGTAAAAAATATTTTATTTTTGGCTGCCATCTTTTAAAATCTTAATATAATATTTAAATTTTGAGAAAAAATTTGTATGTTTGAACTTATTTACAAAAAGCTTGTTTGGAATCTGAATGCTCTGGCGGTTGTTTTATTTGTATACCCAATTCGCTCAGGATGGGTTATGGCTATAAAAATGATACGTGTCAAAATAGAGCCGTTTTTCATTTGCAAAAACATCACTGTTTATGCTAAAACGGGCTGTAATGGCGTTTTTGGTTTTTTCTAGATTAATTTCAGCACAGCATCTATATCATGTGCAGGGTTCGAAATACCAAAAAAATGTCAAGGTATCTATGTTGGATACTAGCATTTACTGGTATCCAAATTTACATGTATGAACAACAAATAGCGTCTTGTTAATTTATGTGTAGGCAAGCATAATGTTTGTTGATATTTTCATGACGGCGTTCTGCATAGTTTCGGATATTAAAATTAGCCAAGATTTGTTTAATTTGAACAGTGGTTGAAATGTTACGTTTGCCACTATAGTCAAGTAAATTTTTATTCTTTTGAAAAGTGGTATCCCAATGGGAATTGGGATACCGGTTTTTAGAATCTGGTATCCAAATTTAGAAAGTGGCATCCCCGGGATACCGCTTATTTCGAACCCTGGTGTGTTCGTGCACAAGTTTTTAAAGGGGAGTGAGGTGTTGCTCAGTGTGACAGCGTCTACCTGAGCTCAGGATCGATCCTCTTTATTGGACCTGTTCGGTTATTTCCCGTTTCGACCAGTGATCCATGGTTTGAATTGTTTATCAAAGGCTGTGGTGTGTGCTATCCTGTCCGGGAAAGTGCACATAAAGATCACTTGAGGTGGGTTTCCTCTGACCATGTGTCAATATAACCGTGCATTTGACATACAATAACCGCTGATTACTATTCAATGTGTTCCAGTGATGTCTTTAACAAACTTTACCTTTTTTAAATCCTGATCATGTTTCTGACTGCAAGCAATACTGTTTTCTCGTTTAGATTAGCACTGCATGGTTAAAGTAATTCACTGCATGCTAAAACTATGTAACTAGAACATTCGACATTGTATACCGGTATGTATTTCAGGACTAATTGCAATGAAATGTTATGTTGACACAAGTGCCAACACACTCCCAAAGGATGTTCTAACCAATGTTATGTAGATTTTTCTATTGAAGCAGTGAACTTAGACCTTTTAGGAACAGATTCTTTAAATACAGAGTGCCATATATTCAAATCCAGTACTTGTAGACAGGGTTTCTGCCTTGCAAACAGGGTTTCTGACTTGCAACACACTTGATTAGTTGTCAAATAGTGAGTTGGTGAGGTTGTTGCACCACTAAGAAATTCAGATTTTTGTGGCTAAAAAGAGTTACATAAATGCATTTTCATAACAAATAATTAAATTATTTATCATCGCATGGAATAGAGATTTTTATCATTTTCATTAGCAAAAAACGTAATTTTGAGGGTAAATTACATTAGCCCCCTCCTAGAAAGTTTTATCCCACATGCCTAGATATCGGTTACGCAAAAATTCAATTTGTGCAGTCCTATCCTCCTTTTAAATGGTCATGTAATTTTGTCTGTTAGGTCATGGATATTCATGGAAAATCAAAATGAAAAGGGTGTGTGAACTATGTTAGTGTTTTGTCGACCAGAATCAATCTTTGTACCTGCTGCGTTTCACCTACCCTTAGAAATATTATGTTGCCCTAAACACATCTTTAGAAATGTTTTGGGTCTAATTCAGTATTCTGTTATTAAAGTGGAAATAATCATTCTTAGTTTATGGCCTCCACATTCAATCTTTAAATATTTACATCAAGGATATTTCTGTTACGTATTGTTTCAGGGTGTGCACTTTACGGTCGCCCATGGCGACTCAAAATAGCCTCGGGCCAGTCAAAATCTTATCACGTGTAGCCCGGCTGGCGACCGAAAATTTCCGCATATTATATTATGTATCAAAATGCAAATGACTA
>JAULBR010095078.1:0-11845 GCA_032355825.1 Melanodrymia aurantiaca
TTACGCTGTGGAGGATCGATCTCTCGACCCATCCCGCCACAGGCGGACATTCTACCTCTGAGCTACGTCCCGCTCCTCTCTATATATGTATACTGATAACCAGCTTGAAAAGTAACATATAAATAAAATACCTTCAGATGGGGCAAGTGAGCTATGTACAGAAACTTCCTCAAAGTCAAATACACTCCTGAAAAATAATACATGTAACTCATATATTTTACAAACAAAGATCAGGTCCATATTGGGATCTGTAATAATGAAAAACTCAGAAATTATGTCATTAGTGGACAAGTATACCAGGATATATATTTAGTTTAATGGTAAACACAATACAAGCACCTTTATCAGTTAACAATAACTTAACATGTTGGTCAGCAAGAAAGAATAAAAAATTCAATATCACAAAAATATATATTATTTTACCATTTTCAAATCTATTTTCACTTCGCTGACAAAATTTCCTAAATACTAACATTATTATTAATCAAACCATTTTAAATAGGAACTATCGACACTCAATAGATTAATTTGAATGCTGTAATCCTGACCTGCATTGCCAATTGATTTGGTGACATCCACATCAATACAATATAATATCAAATGAAAACCTAACCAATGGCAGGTAGCACTAGGTTAAAATACTTCATGTTTTCACTTTACCTTTAAGTATTTGAGCAGCAGCTTCCCAGTCAACTTGCCTCTGTAACAGAACAATTAACATCTTTACCAGTCAACATCAATCAGCACACAGCGATTTGACAACGTATGAAGTCACATGTTGGATATTAGGGTAGATGGATGCATGGATGGATGTTGTGATGTTAAAACATGCTTTCAATAGTGAGAAGTATTTATACATGAGCAGTGTGGACAAATTTCAAAATGCTGTCTTAATTATCTAAATTTAAATCTTGGTAATCTCAATGCAACTGCATATAGGATCATGTTCTTGCATATGAAATTGTGCTATCATAGATGATGTTTTCAATATAACACTGCTAAAAACAAAAGTATGCCAAAACAGATTAAAATTATATCCTGAAATTAAAATATATCAACATGTACCAAGTGAGTCAGTGCAGATATCAACACAATTGATTGGTATCCAATGTCATCTAATCTTAAACCAATTAAACATATTGAGATTCACTCGATAAACATTTTCGCAATCTGAAAAATTCCCTGTCAATACGGAAGATGTATTAAAAGGATAATCATGCCTACTTTGTTCTGTTGTCTAAATTAAAATATCTATGTATTCACTAATAATTGAATGGTGCAATCTGTAGTTTGGTTCAGTATATTTAAATATCTAAAACGTGTAATACTCTTTGTCAATGTTCTACTCACACGAAGTACAGATTTCTTGTAGATCTTTGTGAAGAGTCGATCCAAGCGTCTCAAGATCAGATTCAACGCCGGTCTAATCAGCTCCTGAGACCAGTCCGTTGTTGGCAAGATTTCAGTCATATATCTGTGGAATAATCTCAAAACAGTCAACAATCATGCTAGTTACCACGGAAATATAGACAAGGCTACTCTTACCAAATAACAGCAAGGGATCTTTTATGAGCACTTTCCCAGACAAAATAGCTCATAGCATTGTCATGGATCACTGGTTGGAATGGGAAATAACCCAATGGGTCAACTGACGTAATATTGTGGAAAATGGGAGGTTAATAAGAATGATTATGACAACAAACACAGAGAGCAGTAATAGAAGACGAACCTCTGCAATCCTGTGCAAGCCATGGTCAGTGGATCGTACGGAGCAAGTTTTAGCATAGTGTGTGCAATCTCAGCCAATCTCTGAAAAAACAAACTTCATGGATTAAAACAAGTCATTGTCAACCAATGTATACAACTAAAAAAACAACAAATACAATTAGGTTCACCATTTTTAATGGTAGATCAGTTTTGGTATATTTTAATTCTACACTTTACAAAAACAAATTTCGACCTAAAACAATTTCGTCAGCCAAAATATCACCCAATCAAAATAGTTACCACCATGGGAAAGGAAAATCACTCTACTAGGATTGTAAGTTACAACAAGAACACGTAATTAAATCTTACATTGTGAGATTTGTGATCAAACAGTTCTGGCCGAACAAAATACAATGTAGTTACAACCATTGGAAAAGAAAAGCACGCTATTAGTATTGGAAGTTACAAGAACACGTAACTAAATCTTACATTGTGAGTTTTGTGATCAAACAGTTCTGGTGGTCTGAAAGATGGATCGGCTAGTATTTTGCGGATTTCGCGAAGTCGGTTGACACACGTCGTGTAGAACTCTGAGAGGATCGCAAGCAGCGAGTCTCGAGGTTTGCGGAATTCATTTCGCAGTTCAATATCATCTGGATCCGGAGCAAACACTTTTCTTCTGCCTTCTTCCATATGTCGACTGTAACTTCACAAACACATCAAACTTAAACAATTTTAAAACCTGACTGGCTTAAAGTTGAAAAGTAACACATTGATTAGTAATCAGAGGTTGTTGGACGTCAAACGGATGGTTATCTCAAAACTAGGGCACAGAAGAAACCATCTGCTGTCACATAGGCTATTCTTCTTCGAATAATAGCAAGGGATCTTTCATGTGCATATTCCCAGACACAATAGCACACACCAGAGCCTTTGATGGACCAGTTGTGAATCACTGGTTGGAATGCAAAATAACCTAACAGGTCCATTGAGAATCGATCCGTCGACCTAGCAAACCTCAGGTGGATGTTCGTGCATTGAGCTATGCCCACCCTTGGTTTAGATATCTTGAATGAAAATTTAAATAAATCTAGCACCAACACCCTAATTAAATGGTGAAATACAGGTTATCTTCAGTAAGATAAAAGGAATTGATATAGGTGTACCTAGCTATTGTCACAAATAATCTCATTCAGTACAATATGTAATTTTTACTATGTAGTTATATAGTCGTCCTTATATCCAAACAGCACAATATAAACAATTCCGATATAAACAATTGCGATATAAACAATTCCGATATCAACAATTGCGATATTAACCTTGATCTCATTCAGTACAATATGTAATTTTTACTATGTAGTTATATAGTCATCCTTATATCCACACAGCACAATATAAACAATTCCTATATCAACAATTGCGATATGAACCTTGATCTCATTCAGCACAATATGTAATTTTTACTATGTAGTTATATAGTCGTCCTTATATCCAAACAACACAATATAAACAATTGCGATATCAACAATTGCAATATTAACCGTGATCTCATTCAGTACAATATGTAATTTTTACTATGTAGTTATATAGTCATCCTTATATCCACACAGCACAGTATAAACAATTGCGATATAAACAATTCCGATATCAACAATTGCGATATTAACCTTGATCTCATTCAGCACAATATGTAATTTTTATTATGTAGTTATATAGTCGTCCTTATATCCACACAGCACAATATAAACAATTGCGATATAAACAATTGCGATATAAACAATTGCGATATAAACAATTGCGATATAAACAATTGCGATATGAACAATTGCGATATAAACAATTGCGATATGAACAATTGCGATATGAACAATTGCGATATAAACAATTGCGATATGAACAATTGCGATATAAACAATTGCGATATGAACAATTGCGATATAAACAATTGCGATATAAACAATTCCGATATCAACAATTGCGATATGAACAGTTGCGATATTAACCTTGCGTGTGAATCTTCATGGTCGTCGCCAGTCAGTGAATGCACGCTGTGATTCTGCACGGGTTTCAGGGTCGAAGTCACGATGTCCAGGTGTCGCTGTGGTAGAGCCATGTTTCTGGAAACAATCATTAATGTTCACATTTAATTGTGTCACTATAGAAACACAAAACAAAAATATGTCATCAATAACTACCAGGCAAGTTATACAAGCAGGGATTTGTAATTAAAAAATATACAACCAGTGATTTGTAATTAATGTACAAGTATAGATGATTAATAACTGACATTGCGTCTTTTTCAACATATCAACTTACAATATGTAAGCAGTATAAATTCCAAATGGCAAGGTATTTAATTAACAGTAAATAAACTTGTCAGTTATGATGTAATGGACAGTCACATACATGTTACTAGTTCAGTTGAAATGTAGTTAGAAAGAAAACCCGTTCAAACATGTAAGGAGAAGAAAGGAAATAGGGCGTAGTTGTACCGAGCGAAGTATTCACAACAGCTGATCAAAGCTCTCAATGTCGTGGCAATGCTAGAAATGGTTGCAATCTCAGATCGGGCAGAACTTGGGTTATCTCTTTGCGTCGTTTCCTTTTTAAGGTTCTGCAACAACCTGGGAACAATCACCTCCAGTATTGTCTGAAAAATTAAAACAATGTAACATTTTAAAAATATAGTCAACAAACTTCATTAGTCCAGGTGCCGAGATACAAATGCTTGACTACAAACTGTGTAAGTGTACAACATTAACATTAGTTTGACATGGCTTGATTCCAATGCAGATTAATTCTCACCATCAATTTACCAACCAAAATAAAACAACTAAAAGGTGGATACTTTCAATTTGCTTGACCTACAAAGCCTTTATATTCATATCACCTGAGGTTGTTTCAAGCAAACATTGCAATACTAAGTTACTATTCAAATACAGTAGAATCTCGTTGGCTCGAACGCGGAAGGGTCGAATACATGGTAACGCTCGAACCCAGATTGAAGTCCCGAATTAAACCCTTATACTAAATTACTGATGCTTGGGTCGAACTACATATACATGTACATAGTCTGCTTGACTTGCCCAGCACAAATAAAGTGTAACTCAAACAAAACTAAACTGAAGATAATAATATACTAATAATTATTAATATTAATAATAATAGTAGATTTCCACTGATTCTGAACATTGTTATACAAAAACTTTACATGTATATATAAACTTAATATTAAGCAATATTCTTATCTGAGCCTTCTCTGGTTGTAGTTGGTTTGGTTAGTAGAGGTCTTTGCGCCATCCACATCTGTACATACATGTAGCTGGGCAATCATGAGAATATGAGCAAAAGGCAGTTGATGACATAATGATGTTATTCATAGTTAATGAGGAAGTCTTGTCTAAGTGTGTCAAACTGTTTTTTCCTATATATTTTAAGTTTGTGGCAGTCAACAATAAAATATGTTTCAACTGTTTTATTGCATAATTTGCATATCCTGTCTTTTCTCGGAATGTTGCTATGTCTACCTCTTTCTATTTCAAGATGATGTTCAAATGTATATATACATTATCGGTCTGGTAAAGAGTCATCTTAGATTACCATTTTGAAGTTCTTCAAAATATAGTGGAAGTTCATATGGTCGAATAAAAGAAAGATAAAGTTTGTTTAACGACACCACTGGAACACATTGATTATAAATCACCAGTTATTGGATGTCAAATGCATGGATATATTGACAAAATGGTCTCAGAGAAAACCCACTGTCGCCGCTAGATGGACTACTCTTACCAAAAAACAGCAATGGGGTCTTTTATGTGCACTATCTTATAGACAGGATAGCACACACCAATAAACATTAAAGAGAATCGCTCACCATTTTGGTGCGATAATTGGGATCACATGACGAAGGCATGAAGCCAGCCACACGAAAAACAACAAAAACGTCATTAATATTTATATTACGTAAAATTGCTCAGTCTACGACGTACGAATCGATTGCCGAAACTGGAACCTGGATAGTTAATACACATTCTAAGGCCTTAAATTCAGTTGTCTGTCCCTGTATAATGCATAATCTATCAAATTTGTTCTCATGGATTTGACATAAAACTATAATTTTGTTGTTGAATTTTAAAAATGTTAAGTGCCATAAAAAAACTCCTGGGAAAGGCCCGATGAGAAATGGTATGATGAATGTCAGTGAATTTACCTTACAGTAACTTGATAGGACTCCACCATGTAGCACAGAGCTCTATTATGTCCTTTCAAAGTAAATTTACAATACATTTATAAATAACATATAAGCACCCTTGGAATATTTTGTGACATGTATGCATGTACACTTACACAGCATATATGTACTCTTCTGTAGAAATGATGGTGTTTAGTATGTACACTGACTGAATGACGGAGGCACTCTGAATAACACTAGTCATTACTGCTTATTATATAGATTTCAAAATTTGTACACAGGTACTTGAATAATTCAATTGATTGATAAATCAGTGAAAATGTATTAAAAATATCTATTGAATTACATCATTATCGCAGCGTAACATGTACATATTATATCTTTGGAGTATGGAGCTAAACATCTGAACTTTATTTTGAGTCATCACTATTTAAAACAAGGTGTTAAGGAATTTGTTAATAAAATTTAACTTGGTAGGAAAGTTTAATTCAGGATTGTAATAAATATGTTATATCATCTAATCTTGAAACCATTGACTCTAGGCCAAAGAATACATGTAGACCTGTCTCTTTAGGGTAACCCTACCTACCCTAATTTTACCCCCACCACCACCCTCAAAACATTTTATTGCTAAAATTGAAAAACAAAATTTTTATTTTTATTATAAACATTTATAAAAAAAATATATATGTATTTCAAGCATTACTATCTATTGCTAATATAATATACAACTGTATATATATGTATTATGTTCCAGTTTCCTTTGATATTACGGGAATAAAATTATTTTGTAAAAAATAAAGATAGTGGCCTACATGTACCTACTCTAAAACATATTAGACATGTTGCCCTAAACACAACTCCTTTTTTTAGCTATATCAAGCATTGTTAATAAGTGTTCGCTTTCAGTATAATGCACAAGACTAGGTTTAATAAATTTGATATATCAACTTACAATGTACTTACAATTTATCATAATTTTATATACACTCAAACATAATTACTGATCTACACTTGTTTTATGTACATGTATATTGTATGACACAGAGAACAAATACAATAAGCTGGAATAAATAGTACTTTGTACAAATGTCAGGAAACTGCTGAATGGTAAAGTTTCCTGTCATACAATGTCGTGTTAACATTCATCATACAGCCATTGACTAACAGTTCTTGAGTATGAATAGATAAAATAACTAAATTACCAAGTGCTTCTAAATACCAACGGATACAAGTTTTTCACAGGGCGCAAAGGGAACCTGTAAAGTTCTTTAACAAAAAAAATTAAATACCGGATAACAAATATACAAAAAAATAAAATAAAATAGAAATGTGAAAGGAAAATTAAACAAAAGAAACTCTATATACACAAAATGTATTGTATATAGTGTAATTCTATTTTTAACTTACAAAAGTCTCAGGAGTAATCCAGAATTCATTTAAAAGCATCTGAATTTTAAAAATGTTGTTGGTTTAATTATACATCATATACATATTCAGAGGAAACCTGCTTCTGCCACATAAGCTACTCTTCTTCCAATAACAGCAAGGGATCTTTTATGTGCACTTTCCCACAGACAGGATATCACATACCATGGCCTTTGGTAGACCAGTCATGGATAATTGGTTGGAATGGGAAATAACCAATGGGTCCCCTGAGGATCGATTCGTCGACCTATCAAACCTCAGGCCTGCAGACGCTCTTGCACTGAGCTCAGGCAGCTCTTTCAAGAGAAAATATAATTCATTGCATTAATTAGATAATTAATGTCGATAATTAATGTCGATGCAATTTGCATTTTACTATGGAGTTAAGATAAATGGCAAATACTGTACATAATTAATACTATGCCATCATTCCACCCATTTCATATAAATGGATTGAGATCTACAAATCTGTGCTGTTTCTACAGTAATAGTGGGACCTTTACATGCAGATCTGTGCCCAGCATGTGTCTCCCACCTGATGTTTCATCATCAGTTACACCCACAAGCTTAACTTACTTTCACACACACACCTGTAGTGCTATTTAACCTATTAAACACAAAAAATGTTTTAAAGGGGGATGGTTATAGTTCACATGCTGATTTTACTATTTTAACATTTGTTTGTGATCAACAACTCAAAATTAATCAATAAAAATTTGTCAAAAAAATAGCTTTCCCAGAAACAGTTAAAAATAAGTCACTAAAACAAGTAATTTTATGGTTATAAAAGTTTAAAAGAATAGTATCAATAATGAAAACGTGTATTCTATTACTAGTATTAGTATTAGAATGGGAGTGGGGCATAGCTCAGAGGTAGAGTGTCTAGCTAGCTGCCTGAGGTTTGATAGGTCTACCAGTTATGGATCACTGGTTGGAATGGGAAATAACCCAACAGGAACCTCAGGTGGACGCTTCACCTGTAGTCATATACATGTATCAGTTAGTATCGCAGTTACCAGTACTTCCCAAATTAAATCAATTCCCATACATGTAAGATAATTATGCATTCCATTTAGAATTGATAAGACCGGGGAAAAAAAGTTACTCGTTTCCTATTACATGCTGGAAAAATATAGGGTAGGTAGGTAGGAAAAACATTTTATTTTGGAAAATAATTATATTTAATTTCATGGATATTAAATAGGTGTTAATAGTTTTGGAATGTTTTCGTGGAAATTGATGTTATAGTAAAAAAAAACATTTGGACATACAAAAAAAGATTTAGGGTCGGCAGATTCAAATTAGGGTCAGTCGGGTAACCGGAAACAAACAATATTTTATGATACGCCTAACCAATGTGTTGCAGAGGTTTCATTAAACAAACTTTTTTAATTGCCTTTTTAAAGCATTATTTGTATACATTTCATTATTATTTCACTGATATTTTCAGAACTGTGACCATGTGACAATAGTGAAAAACAAAACGGCAAAGGTTGCTGATTACAGAAAGAAATGACAGAACAGTTGATCTTCCCCTATTTTGGTGCTCTCTGTAGTGTGAAGTGGTTTTCTGTGCACGATCAAATCAAATGTCTATGACTGTTGCTGCCTTATTCACACTGAAGAACGAAACTAAAGTGGAAAACGACAATGGCTGCATTAAGATATTTGTTTGATTCATCATCAAGTGGATATGGAAAACTTCTCCAGATAATTTATACATAGTGCTCATTAACGCTGATGACTTGTACACAAATGGATTTTTCAAATCCTGATGAGTTGGAATTTTTCGTGTTTAAATTAGTATTGTCCCGTGGGAAAGTGCATATAAAAGTACTTAAGTGAGATCAGACACAGTGCTATAGTGATCACGACTTGTATAGCAAAGACTATGGTATGTGATGTCCTGTCTGTGATGATGTGTGTATGAAATAATTGTTGCCATCATGATTGGGATCTAGCACAGTATAGTGTCCATTACTTGTATAGCAAAGACTATGGTATGTGATGTCCTGTCTATGAGGATGTGTGTATGAAATACTCGTTGCCATCTTGAGTGGGATCTAGCACAGTGCTAGAGCATTTATGACTTATATAGCAAAGACTATGGTATGTGATGTCCTGTCTGGGAGAATGTATATATAAAATATAACTTAAGCAGAATCTAGCAGTGCTAGAGTGCATGACTTATGTAGCTGACTATGGTATGCGATGTCCTGTTGTGGATGTGTATATAAAATACTTAAGGGAATCTAGCACAGTGTAGAGCATGCTCAAACTAAAATAGCAAAAACCATGGTATGTGATATCCTGTCTGTATAGATGTGTATATAGCATACTCCTTTCCTCCTTATGGCCATGCATTTTGACATCCAATATACAATAATTATTGATCAGTTGTCTAGTCGTGTTGTTAAACAAACAAATTTTATCTTTATCCTTCTGTTGATTGACAGGGCTTCTAGAATTTAAAAAAAATTCACTGGCCATAGGGTTAGTGGATTTTAAAATTCACTGGCCATGTTTAAATATTCACTTGATGAAAGTATTTGTTTGGTGACCCAAGTCAGAAAAACACTGGCCATGGCAATCGGGCCACCGTATTCTAGAAGTTCTGATTGAAAAAGAATGGTTTTTGACAGCAGCAGATTTCTGCTGTATACCAACTGCAAGTTTGACAATCGTGTGCCGAGGTGTCGTTAAATATTGCTTTTCATTCCTTTCATGATCAGATTTTACAGAAAAAAAACCAGAAGATTTCTGCTGTATAACAACTGCAAGTTTTACAATACTGTGCTGGGATGTCGTTAAATATTGCTTTTATTAATTTAATTAAAGGACTTTGACAGCGTCAGATTTCTGCTGTATACAAAATGCGAGTTTTTCAGTGGAGTGCTGGTGTGTCATTAAATATTTATTTTCATTCCGTTCGTTAAAGGACTTTACAAAAAGACTCAATTTACATTTTAATCTATTGTCCATAATTTTATTGGTAATTAAAACATTATTTATTTAAGAAATCCAATCATATTATATTTATTAAAGCTTTTAATAAATTGCTTTCATGCAATCGTTGTGCAACTGTGACTAGTTATAATGTGATTTTAGTTTTCAAATTAATATCGACAAGCATATATTACATCCTATGGTAAGATGTAATCAATTAGTGGCCCAACTTCGAAAAATTATGGGTCGCATATAGGTGAAATAATCCTGAAGCGACTTTAAACTTCAAATCATTCATTCATTCGAAAAATTATGGTTCAAGCTGTGTTTGGAATCCTTGCCTGTTAAATATAAACTACAATTGTTTGTAGTCTTCTTACTTATATTAATATTATATTATTATTATTATCGCTAGAGCATAGTATCAAAAGATCAATCCTCCTTAGTAGACGTGTTGGGATTTTCCCCGTTCTACAAATGAAATTTCATGAAGGACTTAAACTTGTTAATACATATTAGTTTAATATTGTATTTATTAATTAAGACGTTTCATTGTGCAATGCTTTTCAAAATGTTTTTCATGTCGATGTAACGCTTAAAATAAAGCAGATGAAACTGAAAGGTAATTCTGCTCGATATGCGTGACTTTATTTCCACAATTTATGACATTATATTTTAGCAACATTCCTGTCAATGGCTGGAATGGCTTTAATAACCCAGTCAAATTATACAGTACATGTATACCCATGTTTTATAATAAATTATGGTATTTACAGATCTGTCACATTCATATATATTACGTTACCAAAGTAAGAAAACAAAATATTTATTGCTGATTAAATTTGTGTAAATTGCATTCATGAATGATAATGTTATTGTACATATTATTATTATATACACGGCAAGATTTTTATTGATTTTTGTCAATTATCTTTTACAACACCAAATAAATGTTTATTGATAAACCATGGAAAAATGGCAAATCATTCATTTCTTTTTTCTAAAGTGCACATAAAAGAACCCTTGCTGTTATGCGAAGAAGAGTAGCCTATGTGACAACAGCAGTTTTTCGTCTGTGAGAGTCATTGATGCCCATTATCGATGTCACCCTTTCCATTCATGTCCCTCCTCATAACCAGACTATAGGATTTCCTTATAGTAAATCTAGGATATTTTGGGAGCGGGACGTAGACTAGAGGTAAAATGTCTGCCTGTGGCGGGATGGGTCAAGGGATCGATCCTTCACAGCACAAAACATTTTTATGAGCTATTTTCCGTTCCAGCCAGTGATCCACAACTGGTTTATCAAATTCTGTGGTGTGCTATCCTGTCTATGAGATAGTGCACATAAAAGATCACTTGCTGTTTTTAGGTAAGAGTAGCCCATGAACTTCATGAAGTGGCGACAGTGGGTTTCCTCTGTGACCATGTGTCAATATAACCATGTGTCTGACGTCCAATAACTGCTGATATATAATCAATGTGTTTCTAGTGGCGTCGTTAAATACAACAAACTTTACTTTATTAGTATGAGAGAGGAAACCAGCCACTCCTAAATGATAAGTAGCA
>JAULBR010095089.1:0-11844 GCA_032355825.1 Melanodrymia aurantiaca
CTGTCTATGGGATAGTGCACATAAAAGACCCCTTGCTGTTTTTCGGTAAGAGTAGCCCATGAAGCGGCGACAGAGGGTTTCCTCTGAGACCACGTGTCAAGATAACCATGCATCTGACGTCCAATGACCGCTTATTTATAATCGATGTGTTTCTAGTGGTGTCGTTAAATAAAACAAACTTTACTTTACCATTAAAATGTTTATGGATTATTTCAACACTTCGAGAAGTTATGCCTTTAACAGTATCTTCATCAATCTACACATTCGGTGCAAAAACATTAACAGGTTCTGATTAACGCAGGGATCACTGCACACTTACACTCTGAACGAGACTGCACACTTATACCCTAAAGAGAACCGATCAACCCAAATTACAGTTGACAATCCGCATTTGAGCGGCACATTGTCGAAATGGGCGAATCCACACCAAAATCACTTTGGTCTTATGGTCTACAGTGACGGGCAGCTCCTTGGAGAACAACACCAACCACTATACAGGGTGATAGATTGAGTATACGTGCGGTGCCCAGTTCAGGTCAAGCCGGGGCAGATGACCAGCAAATCTCACCCATTAATTTCATTAGCAGGCACCGGGCTGCAGCCAGTTGCTCCATGGAATCGAAGTGGATGACTGACAGTTGAGTTTATACGTATGTCACACCTCCTTCGCAGCGTAAACAATTGCCGTCTTTAGGTTTGTCAATATTTCTCATTTCCTGTTTCGCCCGTTGGGTTTTCGTTCGGAGATATGAATTTGTTGTTTTCTCAGGCGAGATTTCTTCACCACATGTTGATGTGAATCATGTGAAACCGCAACCAGTTTTCAATCAAAAAAATTAAAAGGGAATCTGCTACTGAGTGTCTCTGTTGTCCATCTTCCATTATGTAGTTAACAAAACACAGACCATTTCATCTAGGTAAAGCATGCGTTATTGAATGAGAAATTGCATATACAAGATCTCTTGCTGCTTATCAAGAAGAGTAGCATATGCGTGTCAGCCCGTGGGTTTGCACTTCGTTCTGAAGACCATTAGTCATTATGGTGATATTCATCTCAAATAATGTGCTGGTTAAACAATATTGTTAAACAAACAGACCTTTCCTGTAAACTATATATATGCTTTTCCACGTTTTTCCATAGACCAGTTTAATTAAATAGGATCAGAGTAATTGGCTATCATGAAATGCTTAAAACAAAATTGCTTCATTGAAATCGCAGACAAATGTATTACGAAAGGCCGTGTTGAAATATTGTGCGTAAAGAGATTCTATTACGGAAATACACTTGTAATAGCTGATTAATAGAATTGCGTGTGACAGTCGTATCAATTGATAATGTGTTACCGTAATATCATTATATGTGAAAAAGATCATATTTGTTTGTTTAACGACACCATTGGTTATTAATCTGCGGTTATTGACTGCCAAATGTATGGTTATATTGATACAGAGAAAACCAGCTACAGCCACATAGGCTACTCTTCCCGAATAATCTCAAGTATCTAAAATTATGTCCACCCAAAAATAGGACAGCTCATACCACAGCCTTTGATCAGATATCACAGCATGTTGTATTTGATCAGCTATCACAGCCTGGAGTAATCGACCTGCGCGTCGTACATGTTGTATTTTTACCCGACAATCCCGGTTAATAATACATGACTCAATATGTCACCTGTTGAGCTAATTCCAACATCTGACAAAGCTGATCATCAGAACGCCACACAATTGATTTTTGTTCTTACTTAGCTTTAGTGAAAGCAGCTTAAAGCTGCACATCAAGAATGACACGGAGGTTATCTATGTAGAAATAAAACGGTAACGTCGAACCGTGATAGCTATTGTTAAGGCAGGTGCGTGTATTTTAACTGGTACCAATCGTGTTCTATCAATCATATCACATTCATTTAATATTGGTACAAAATCCAGTCTAGCGAGAACTCGCGATATATTTGTTCTCTGAACACGCCTCTGATAAAACTCCGTCGTAGGAATTGTGGACGACTAGAATCGAGTTGTAAGCGCGCTCAGACTAGCTACTGAAACAGTCGTAGCAGTTGTGGATCGGCGAGTTGGTCAACTCCGTCGTATCAATCAATAGTCCCAGGCGTGGATTAGTTTCTTAAACTTATAATGGTTTTGATGCTTATAATTATTTCAATTAGATCGTGCCCATTAGGAATTCTCTCAACACAATAGTGCATTTTGTGATTGTTCAAATTTTATTTATTTCATTAAAGAGCCCATCTCGATATCGTCATTGTCTTGACTGATTGAATGAACGTCCGCGAATACTTTGATTAGAAGTGAAGTGTATTTCTAATCATGAATGGCCAGAAATCGTTCTCACATTATCCCGTAAAAGAAGCTTGAGAGTCGAATTACTACGCTACTGTTAACAGACTGTTTACTTATAAAACTGTTAACCTCGAACCCTGGCTTAAAAGAAGACATCAGACGAATCTTTAAGCCTGTTCAATGAAACATTTTTTTTTAGGTGTAATCCGCAATTAATGATGGATATGTTCTTGGTGTGCCTTACCATAGTCTGTTGAGTATGGGTTTTGGTTGGTATTTCTAGACTAAGTAACAAACGTGTGCCATGTGTTGTGTCGACTAATTTAATTTACTCATCCCAATGGTTGGAAATACCACAATGAAAGAACAACCAACATGACATTGTACAACTTTATTGTTGTGTGAAACATTCTTTATATTATACAAAATAAAACAAATGAATGCTATAAATTTACAAATTGCAACATAACATTTCACGAAGGATAATAGTTCCTTGGGTGAGATTTTTGTGTGTAGTTCTGTGGTTAGAGCTGTTTGTGATAGGAATCTCAAAAACAAATCCATCCTTGGAACGAGCTTAAGGGAACGCACTGGACTGATGTTTCGTTGAATCTAGACGACAAAACATTGGCATGGCCATATACGTATCTATACACAAGGCAGAGTCGAAGGGATATTGCGACAACGTAGAGATGGCATGTACTCACGAATCACTGCCAAAGCAATGATGATACCAAGTGTTCGCGAAAGATGATCGTATCCTCTCCACCGGTGGCACCCGTCGTAAGCACAGCCAAATTGTTTGTCCGCTGTCTTTATCGAAAAGATATATATAAAAAGCCTAAAACAAGTCAAAATAAGGTATTGCATCAGTTATCATGCGTCATATCGTGAAATAGCCTTTGAATGTCTACCATGGAACTTTTTGAAAGTTTTCACCAGCCCATCGGCCGGTATAACCCTTCAGATGACACAACTTCATCGTCTCGTATTTTATCTGCCGACTTGGAAGTCAGTGTTGCGTTTTTACTGTCTGTCAGTATACTAGTAGTATAGTTATACTGGCGTAAAAGGAACGCAATTCCAGCAGAATAAAGATAAAGTTCTGCAACATATTAATTAAAAATCAGCGGTTATTGGATGCCAAAACCCAGTTATATCGACATTTGGTCACAGAGGAAACCCGCTTCTGCTACATAGGCTACTCTTCTTCGAATAACATGCACATGATGCAGTAAAGGAACTTATGTGCACTTTCCCACAAACGGGATATTACACAACACCGCCTTTGATAGACCAGTCGTGGATTACTGGGTGGAACGAGAAAATAATAATCCAACGGGTAGGCTACCATGTGAGTAGGATGAACGCTTCGACCCATAGAGCCACAGGCGGACGCTCTACCGCTGAGCTATCCCCCGCTCCTAGTTCGGTAAGAACGCAGATCTACATATATAATGGCGGCTCCGAGTGGCACGTGGCTAAATCTGAAGCCGGTGTAAAAGGAACGTAAGTCCTACCGGAATGCAAGTCCGGTTATATGATAACAAAATGGATTAAATAATAAAATAAATCTTTACGGAATGAAGCAAATAGTCTAATCCATAAAACAAGATATTACCTACAAGTCCTAGAGTTAATGTAAGAAAAAACGCAATAAAACTATGTGTTTTATACAAGTCTGGTATCCATGACAGGATTCCTAGGTTACGGCTAGGTATGTACGTCCTATAGCATTTCACATTGTGTCGGACCTATATTCCTACGGACTTCTATTCCTATTACACCGGTTTAAACATGCATGATTATAATTACCACATTGCTGAAAATCCACACCATAAAAAACGAAGCACAACCAAATGTATTCACAAACACCACAAAACGAAAATCTGGCATATCTAGCCAACAAAATCATGATGTTGAAACCGGCATCCATGTACAACACCAGGTTCAAGGGATATTTCAACAAATCATTGGTGGTATACATTCATTCATAAATCGGTTAACACAGTGACGATACTTGGTGTTTGCGAAAAGTGAGTGTATCCACAGTAAGCAGTAATTGCGTAAAGGCGATGTTATACTGTGTATAGTGGAACCTCGTTAGTCCGGACTCCAATATTCCGGAAACTTCACCTTACGGACAGTTTTTTTGTTCCGCACAAAACGTACACTCTGTAAAGTTATAAAGCATTTTATATTTTGTCGTTTTTTAAAAAATTTGTTTGTGAATCAAGGGAGGTTACTCATAACGTACAATTCAGTAATCCGGAAATTCGTTAACACGGACGGTTATTTTTAATAACCATGCCGTCCGAACTAACGAGGTTCCACTGTATAGCTTTTAGTTTTTGTTGTTTTTATCAACACGATGACAACGTACATATAATATAATAAAATTATATACATGTTCAAGAGATCAGCTTTGCGTTCAATAGGGCGAGCGCTAGCGAACAATATCACTGGTACCGATCGTATGCTATTATAATATCACATTCAATAATGTTAGATGCAAACACCGGCGACAAAACGTGTGGTCTCGGTAGCAGAAAGCAAGCGAGATTTCATGCATTTTTCTTTGACAGTTATTATTTTTTTATTTGTTTAGCGACACCACTGGATCACATTGATTAGTAACCAGCCGCTATTGGAATTCAAGCATACTGTTGTAACGCCACATCCGCCACATAGGATACTCTCACCGAATAGCACAGTGTTCAACGGGTCTTTTATGTGCACTTTCCCCACACACCGGATAACATACATCACGGACTTTGATGGACCAGTCGTGGATCACTGGCTTGAAAGGGAAATATCCCAATAAGTCCACCGAGGAGGATCGATCCTTTGACCTCTCGGACCTCAGACGGACGCTTGCGCTGAGCTACGTTCCGCTTCAATGTCTGTGAAGGCGCGCAGTGCGATGACGTGTTGGATCTTAATAACGCCGAGTGTTTGTGAAGGAAAGAAGTTGAAGATCTGTGTATCTCAGAAGATTCTGAAGTCTCAGACTTTGGTGACATTGGTCGTGCTCTGGAAGGAGTCCACTCTAGACACCATGGTGTTGTATCTGTTCTTCTTCTCAAAGTTTGTAAACAAGTTGTGGAAACCTGAAAAAGTCGATGTGTATAATATACATGAGCGTAATTTTCTGAAGAAAAGTGTGGGGGAGATGGGGACCGTTTGTGACAAATATTTTTGTTTGTTGAGCAACCACCGTTCACACAGAACAGGGGCCTGTTTCACAAAACATTTACGACTAGTTGTGGACGTAAACGTAAATATGTCACTAAAAGTATTTCCCAAAATATAATTAAACATAATTGTCTCTAGAAACGAATAGCGTCCATATGTTTCAAATGACCAAAAACCTATGATGTCTGAGCTACAAACCATAGTCGTGTCACTAACCGTTAGCGATTGAAATTTCTCTACTTACGTTTACGTCTACAACTAGTCGTAAACTAGACTTACGATGGGTTTTTTTTTTAAACAATATTTATTTATTGAGGATTGACCAACAGGCAATGCCTATATTAAGGTCTCTCCCCGATGTTTTGTGAAACAGGCTCCAGATGTCTTTGGTGAATTCTGGTCGCGTATGTACATGTATGGTATGAAAGCAGATGAAGTGTGTAAGACAGACACTACTACCCACCTTGGACACAGGCTTGGCATTAACTTTATGGCGACCGTGTCCAAGGCGGGGGTGCTTGAACTTTTGTTAGATAAAAGCACTTAAAATGATTCACTTCGTAAGACACTTTATAGTGACAACTAAGTCCTAATTCGGTCATCACACTGTTATCTATGCATAGATGGAAGATAAAAAAAAATTATACATCGAGAAAAATAGTGTTTTTTTATGGTATTTGACATCATGATATGCAAATTAGTCAAACTGTAATTAATAATATCATAATTGTTTAGAGTAATCACAAACATCTCATTCAGTCAAAGAATCGTTAACATAGCCAATAAAACAACAGTGTTGTAGACATTTGTACAATGAAATGTGGTTCCTGATGTTATGCCAACAAAATCCAACATTACTTGAATTTAGAATTTCCCTAACGATGTTAGTTTTTTCGTTCATCGAGAAATGAACAAAATGCGTTGTTACGGGCTGGACCAATGAGATGCACTTAAACTGTAATGATTACAATAGAAATTTAATTATATTACCATAAAACTTTTTTTTCTTCTGTTTGTTATAATATCAATAATATCAATGCTTGAGTTGTGAAAATATCGTGTTGACGACCCTTAGAGATGCTGGTGTCTCGTGCGATTTAATAGACACAGTACGATTGTGATTATTGATTTCCACCTGTGTGCTTTTTATACAATACTGTTAATCCTGAACAAACAGATTTTTTTGCATCAATGTACCATAAAACGTGTGTGTGTATATAATATCGGTCAAATCTTCCCCCTTTTTATCATCATCATTAAGAGAATTTTTTTAAATCACGAAGATTAATTGTGTTGTGAATATAATCTGATAGCTCATTTTTGGAGATTTCTTTGTGCAAACCATGTTAATGCATTTATGGTATAGACTTTCTCTGTAGGCGTATATTAAAAAGTATTATTAACTAAATCTCTTATTTGGGTGGAAGAAGTTATATAGCGTCATGTTACAACTTCAATTATGATGTACACATGAAAGAAAGACGGCCGCAACTTTGTAACTCATAATTATTGCCCAAGTATAGTGGTGTAGTAGCAAATGATCTTTTGTATGCAGAACAGGGGCCTGTTTCACAAAACATTTACGACTAGTTGTGGACGTAAACGTAAATATGTGAATAAAAGAGTTTCCCAAAATATAATTAAACATAATTGTCTCCAGGAACGAATAGCGTCCACGTGTAATATATATCTCAAATAACCAAAAATATATGATATCTCGGCTACCAATCATAGTCGTATCACTAACCGTTAGCGATTGAAATTTCTCTACTTACGTTTATGTCTACAACTAGTCGTAAACTAGACTTACGATGTTTTGTGAAACAGGCTCAAGAGCATACCAGGGCCTTTGCTAAACCAGTTGTGGACACTGGTCGGTGTAAGTGGAAGTACTCCTACCTATCGCTCTCGGTTGGAACCGGAATACTAGGATTAAAAATCCCATATGCTACGAATGGGATTCGAACCCGGTACCTGCGCTAAGGATGCCTGTATCGATGTATATGCATGAATAATTAAAATATACAATGTCACAATAGCTACAACTATGAGTTTGTCGGAATACGAATATCTAGAACTTAAAGTTACAGTCTCATAGTTGTAAGTGCTATATTTTGCTATTTTAATATATATTTGTGATATACAACTGCAAATAAATCAATCGCACAAAAATATAGTTAGCATAATTAACAGGAACAAATTAATTTGTAAATGTATGCACACAAAAAAAATACATATGTGTAACCAGGAGCCGGTTTTTAAAGAGGAACTCACACACGAATAGTTCAACTTTCCTTCTAATTCTTCATTGCTTTTCCGTACGGTTTTCTTCTTGTTTTAATCACCGCAAAGGATTATGGGGTTTATTCATAGAAAGTATGAAACCATGTGATACAATTTGTTATTATTTACATTCTGCTTAACTGATCGAGTTGTGTGTTAAGGTCTCCCTAAATGTTCTTCTAACTAGTAAATGACCATATTTTACTGTCAAATTGTGTGTGCATATACATGTAGTTAAAAGTAGGTTCTTTACATTTCCAAAATAAAAAATTACATATATTTATAAAATAGGCGGGAACCGGCATTTTGTAACTATGAGACTGTACCTTTAACCTTACACGGACCACTATGAACCTACGTGTATGAAAAATGCGAAAGTTTTAGTTTCGTAAGATTCGCGACATGACCTTTGATGACACCTATGAGACATTATAGTCTAACAAATGTCCTGGTGAGAGTGCTATCTTGTCTGTGGGAAAGAACACATAAAAGCTATAGGCGCCTAGTCCCTTGTTAGTAGGCCTATTCGGTAAGAGTAGCCAATATGACGGTATCGCGGAGGCTTATTAAGTTTTCAATTAGGCCTATCCAGTGTCGATATAACTGCGTTTGACCTCTAATACCCGCTGATTAGTAACCAATGTGTTCCAGTGGTGTCGTTAAACAAATTTTTAAATATCTGAATGTTACCATCACACGTTTTGCAAGTTTTCACCCGTCGATGAACGACGAAAGCTGGTTTATAACAATCGCGTGAACATTTCACTTCTTGATGCATTTTTATTAATGGACGGAATTTCGTAATAATTGTTCGCGGCGATAATTTAATCGTACCTAAATGCGTGCGCACGAGATACTATTTTAAGAATGTGCACGTGCACATTAATCTTTCGGGCACGCCGTATAATTCAGAGCGCATACTTTACAACTTGTGGCAGTGCAGAAACTTTATTATCTTGTGGGAGCGCATTATATATGTCTATGTTTCCATACCAACGATTTTACCCGCGATTTAATTATACTACACTTTCCTGCCATACATTTTTTATTGCACAATCTTTAAATTTAGAAGGGAAAAAATCCTTTTGAATCTATGTCTATGCAGGACTCATAATTAAAAATTGCAATTGTGGCATTAAATAAAATGATATAATACTATGAAAAGAATTAATAAATAATTGATTCCATTGAAGCGAGTAAAGAAAATCTGCATATAAAAAATTGAAAAACGTTTCCGCAATACGGTCAAAGGTCAATACTCGCTGCTACGCAACGCTGCTGGGGGCAATGAAGCCACATTAGCGTACTTAGGCAAATGATTGCGTGTAAAAAAAATAGTTCCAGGTATTCATAAGGAAAATTTCCATATTCGAAATATATATGTATATTGTAGTTAACACGAGAACAATTCGATTGCGCACATGCACAAGAAAAGTGCATTTATTGCTAAACTGCAAATATTTTATGCTATCGGAAGTAGCGTAGGAACATTTGTAATGACGTCAAAAGAGAAAAGGCAAAACAAGCACCTGCAAGATGTCCGAATTGGAAAGTTCGTTAACTGCTATGGACTGGCTCCATCGTCTAAAAGTGGGTGGGGCGATGGTAGGGACAGCTCTGGGTGGAACACCTGTGGGGTTGGATCCTTTATCTCGGTCACCGGGTGGTCAGTTAGCCCTGAGAAAAGCTCCTAATTCGCCGCTTGACATTAACGCCACCTACGAAAATCAAGGCCATCAGAAAGATGGAAAACCACCATACAGTTACGCGAATTTAATCACGTTTGCTATCAACAGTTCTGTCAAAAAGAAAATGACATTGAGCGAGATATACAAGTGGATTGAAGAAAATTTCCCGTACTACAGAGAAGCTGAAATTGGATGGAAGGTAAAATAGTTTTTGGTTTCACCTGTCTTGTCAACTTCATTTCCTGTTCTTTTTTTATTTTGGTCTTACCTGTAAACATTGTTTCCTGGTTCTAGCAGAGCTTGGTATTTGACAGCTTCAGAATCTAACTTCGATTCTAAGGTTGTCAAATATCAGGGGGTTGTTAATGCTGAGGTAACACTAATTTTTGTAATAAAACAACAGTATTAAAATTTAAAGGTGTATTCCAGCAGTGACTTGATGCCACCCTAAAAACATGACAGGTTCTGGACCAATATTGTACGTCATTATGGTAAGAAATAATTACATTTCTAACTTCCGAATTATGGCCTGACTGTGTAATAAATGAAGTAAATTCACGATGTCTGAACTAAATGTTATTAAGCAAAGCTGTCTGACATACAGCTTTGCCGATTGTCTGTCTATCCATTTTGTATACTTTACTATCGGTGTACAGGAACGCTCTAATTATACCGATTATAAATCAGCGGTTATTGGACTGGATGCCAGCCACATGGTTATATTGACTCATAATATGGATATTAAATAGGTGTTGATAGATGTTAATAGTTTTGAAATGTTTTCGTGGAAATCGATGTTATATTAACAAAATGTTTTGGAAATACGAAAAAAAGATTTAGGGTCGGCAGGTTCAAATTAGGGTCGGTCAACCGGAAACAAATAATATTTTATGATACGCCTAATACAATGATACACAGAATCTTACTGGTCTCTGTGACTTACATCTTTCGTGATACTAATACAGGTTTATCTACATATACAGGAGTGTACCACGCTATTACTTTTTAAGAATTATTAATGAATACAAATATTTGTAAAATATTTTCAGAGCCAACACCAGTAGTGATGGTCACCCTTGGCTGACCGAGTTCGACCAATCGGAACCTTTCAAGGTACTTTGTTGATTTTTATATTCTTTAGTGAGAGCATCTATGATTACATTGTAAACTATGCTATTTGCACTTGTTAATCTTAAAGTTTAAGCTAATTGATTAATTTCAAAACAAGTTGAGTTGCAACTTAGTAACTAGTTACAATACTTGAGGAAATATAATTATTTTATTTTATTTTATTTTATATTTTATTTTATTTTATTTTATTTATTAAAATTTGTTGTTGATTATACACCTTTTGAAATATTTTAAATAATTGCTGATAATCAATGTGCTCTAGAGGGGGTCAGTAATCAAATAAACTTTAGTTGCATTGAAAAATATAAATTGATAATACTTGATATATACTATGCTTCGTGTCACAACATTTGTAGTATGTTTTTCGTAGATAACTTTAATTTCGATTAACGTAGAGAAAAAAGGTAAACATTTATTAAAATAAAAATGTTCTATTTTTGTGTCTAAATTATATAACTCTAAGTTAAAAAATAAAAATATTGTAATGCAAATACAGTTGAATCCGGTTGGCTCGAACACCTTCAGTGCTTGAGAAACTGTTCGACCCATCGGGTTAGTTCGACCCAAGCATCAGCAATTTAATATAATAGTTTAATTTGGGACTTCGATCTTGGTTCGACCGTTACCATGTATTCGACCCTTCCACGTTTGAGCCAACGAGATTCTACTGTATATCAATCTTGGACTGACAAAATGTACTGGTTCAAATAGAATGCTGGATTTAAATATATTCAGACAGAAGTTTTAGGTAAGATAAAGTTTGTTTGACCATGTGCAGGACTGGGGAAAAAAAAGACATTTTAATGGGCTACCACATATCAACAATAATGGTAGCCCAACACCACATCAATGAAAAAATTATCATCAAATATCAAAGTTAGTGAAAACATACAAGTGGCTGAGAGAGTATCAGAAATACTTGTTATACAAAGCTTTATTTACATTGTTATACCTGCACATGCTAAAGCAGTAGCCACGGAGCAAAATCTGTTAGCCTTGGGCTGCCCATGCATGGGATTTAACCAACCCTGATGTGTTGACATATCCTTTTCAGGCCTGGGAAAATTGCGCGAACGATCGTTTGGTTCGCGCAATTGTTGTTTTGCGTAACCCATTTTTCGGTCCCGCCAAAAAAAAATGGTTTTTTTTTTTTGTTTGTGAAATTATTAGGGTTTTTTTATCAGTCCCTTATTTATAAACAGTCTATGTTGTTAAAAAAACACATATTACTACAACATGATAATTATAC
>JAULBR010095100.1:0-50727 GCA_032355825.1 Melanodrymia aurantiaca
TGATGACATTAAATTGTATGGTCGTGGCGGTATGCACCATGCATGATGACATTAAATTGTATGGTCGTGGCGGTATGCACCATGCATGATGACATTAAATTGTATGGTCGTGGCGGTATGAACCATGCATGATGACATTAAATTGTATGGTCGTGGCGGTATGCAACAGTGAAGTGACTGGACGTGGCGTATTGTTCGATGAGTCGGATGTTATGGTGGTCATCATGTACAGCGTTTGTACATGAAAGAATGGGTTAAAACGTCCCAGTATTTGAGCGTAAGTTCTTTATGGATACTCCCTTAAACGCACATAAACACGCCACTGGACACGCGCATTTAAAAAAAAACTTTAACATTATGATTCATATAAATCCTCACAACTAGATGAAGCTGGCTTGAATTTATAAGACGCTATTGCGTGGTTCATGCATTTTGAAGTAAACATGGTTTGTTTATAACTTGGTTGTTTTGGCGGTTTTGCTTTTCTTACCTGTAGTTGTCTTTATAATTCATACAGGCTGGGGAGGGGTGGATGGTGTGGGAGAGGGATCAAGCTATTCGAAACATATGGCATCTTTCTGTTTTCTTTTCTGGTAAAGCTTTTTTTTCTAGTGTTATAAACCAAATTGAGACTAAAATCAATCTAGCTTTGACAGTTGCAGGTTTATACAGAGTGCACTGTATGCTAATCTATTAACAACCAATACCCGCAACAAGCACACGAAAACAGCACAATAAACAACAACATTATAATCCTGAATCGACTTATCAGTAGCATTTTCATGTTATTTTCTCTTCCGAAATGACCAGCACACCGGAATTGAAGCACGTTTATACTTTGTCACATTGTGGGTGTCTTTGCGGATCGATACCATCTAGCTTTCCCTGTCTCGCGCCAGCACGAGGAACTGTCGTCTGATTTTGCGACAGTCGTTCCAGAGACCATTATGCGCCGCATAAGGTGCAGTGCTCAGTTCGTGCGTCTGGTCACCTGACTGGCGGGAATATTCTTGTCCAGGTGTGTGCTGAAATACATCAAATACAAAGAGCCAAATCAGAAATACAGCGCTTGTGGGCTAAACATATTTCCATTTAATAAGGTTTTTTGTCATTCTGGAAACTGCTTTTAAGAAATCTTATTGGAATATTAAGGAGTGATTTTATCAGTTTTTTCAGAGACTCCTTACGAAAGAAAGACGAATGTGTTTCTTATAAAGTTCTGGGATTTTATATCGCTTCAATATGACGGTATCAGGTGAGATATATTTGTATTATACATATTGAAGTAAAACTGTTGTTGGAAAATTAGTTTTGCATTGACAAATAGCAGCATTTTGTTGATATTGAAGTCCAATTTACTGTATGTTGATATTCAACTTGTCATGATAATAGTATGTAAATTCAAATGTAAGTATTTAAAGTGGCATTACCGAATTTGAGATGGGTGCTACTATGTGTCCGCGCCTAATGCTATTTGCAATACGTTTCTGGCTAATAAATTCTTTTTTCTATTTATTAAAATTAACATTAACTTACATAGTGTGCTTACAATATAAATATAAATATATCCACTGCGCATGTGTTTACTTCGAATGTTTTGTTACGATACAAACTATTTTAGACCAAAATTCATATAAAGCTATTACAATCATTTGGAAGACAAGAAATACATCGGATATACAGCTGTTGATATTATAAGTAAGAAAATGTAAGTACATGTAAATTGTTATATTAATAAAGAAAAAAGGCTCTATTTGCGTAAACACGTACAAATAGTATTTGGGGCGCACGTACAATGACGCCCAACTTAAATTTGAAAATGTTTCTGCACCATTATCAAAAGCAGCAGAAAGTAGTTTTTGCATAATCCAAATCAACTTTGTCCACTTCTATTATTACAGTGATGTAATTTTACTTTGTCTCCATAAACAATGCGCAAATTACGCCAATACACAACCAACATGATACAAGATTGTGTTATCTTGTTCCAAATGACAATTTAATAGGACCGATCCGCATTGACAACAGCAAAACGTCGTAAGTGCGCACCTAATGCTCTTGTAATACGCTTTGACTCATAGATTCTTTTTTATTTATTACAGTTTCTTTCATATTTTCGCCTACAATATCAATATCTGTATATCCAATGCGTTTCTAGTATCTTAGCATGGACGTTTCCTACCATACTTTGTTAGATTCAAATTATTTTGGCAACTATAATCATTTGGAAGACCAGAAACACAAATAATGATAATTTAAATAAGAAAAAGTTAGTAAATTTTATATATTAATAATAGCAAAATGCTGTACATGTTACAAGTATAGCATTAGTTGCCTAGGTACAGTGGTAGTCTTCTTAAACCCGTTAAAATCCGAATCTTGGGTCAAATTTGGCATTTATATTCTAACCACGTATTAATCACATCATGGACAAATTCTACGTTTAGCCGTATCCAGATTAAAATCACTGAACCCGGTGTTGCGGAAGTTGAACGTATCTTACTCCTTTACGGGTTTTGATAATGTCCCATTCACGCAAGAACGTTTGCACACATGAATTATTATACACATATTTTAAGTAAATTTAGTTTTCAAGCAAAAGTTTAATGTCAACGCATTTACACACGTATGTAAAAATACATCTGCGGCGGTATTTATCAAGCTACTTAAGTACGAAGTAAGACTTAAGTCGGAGAAAAAACTTGTCTACGATTTTGACTTAAGTTCTGTGAAAAAACAAACCTAAACATAAGTTTTGGCCGTTTTTGACGTACGTCTTAAGTTTCCTTCTGGGGTGTCGTAAGAACTTACGTTGTTGTCTTACCTTAGTTCATTTAATGAAACTTAAGTGAAAACTTAAGAAAAACTTAAGTTGTTTGATAAATACCGCCCCTCAGGTATAACTGCACGATCAACGGAGTATATAAAGTATATTATTTTACTTAGCAGTACGTTTGCCTGGTATGTACTTGTTTTACGTAAACAAGTGTAGCATTTGATTTGTTTAGTAAACTAATTAAGAATATTTGGGTACTGCATTGATTGCTGCTGAAACAAGATGGGTTTTGTCTATTTGATGAAAAACAACAGATCAATTGGTTTCCATTGAATATGCATCATCTACTATTACTACATGTACCAATACAACATGCATTGAAGACTCCTTAAATTCACTGATGTAGTATAACTGACTCAATACTAGTAGGTACTGTGTTCGAAGCCCACTCAAGGCGATGGGATTGTTTTAGTCGCAGTATCGGTTCTAAGCCTAGTAATATACATGTATGTGTGCTTAGCAAATCTCAATGGGTAATGTACATGTACACCTCTTACACCAGTCAGTGTCCCATTATCGTATATAAACGAGATCCTGTGCAGTTTAGTAAAATGCAGCGGGTTTCCTCGCTCATACTAACGTTAACTTCTGTCCTTGGTGGACTGTGGAGGCGTGTCCAGGACAGACGTGGTTGAACCTCAATTGGATATAAGCACGTAGATTAGTTATCTTTTTATTAAATACAAATGAAGTCATCACATTTATATCCCTATATCCAATTAAGGTTCAAGCACAGCTGTCATGGACACGCGTACCAGCTCCCTCGACTGCTTGTCCAATGCAGAAGTTAGTACTAGTATCAGAAAGGAAACCCTCTGCCTATTATTATACAGCAAGGTATCTTTTGATTCGAACCCATTTCCTATCAGTCTTGAGCCCACGAACACCGGTAGGCTTACATAATTACTTGTTCTGTTTTGCACATATCTGCACAATATTTTTTAATAACCCGATCAAATGAGATTTCGCAAAAATATATTGTCTCATATATATTTCAAATAAATTTACTTTTTATTTGTTCAGATTCATCTCATGCCTTGCGTTCAATAGCGCGAGCGTTCTGCTACCAAAACAACACGTTTTGACACCGAAGTCTGCATCTAATATAAATTAATGTGATATGATAGTACACGATCGGTACCAGTCAAATCGTTTGTGTCGGTAGCAAAACGCTCGCGCGATTGAACGCAAGGCTGTTGATATTGATTGTTCTATAAGAAGTGGTTATTTCCAAGTTCATATTATTTTAATGCAGCATAGGCGCTGAAATATATGCACCTTGCCCAATAACACCCCACCTCCTGAAATAGCGCCCATGTTGCATTAAAATAACAACTTCTTATAGAATATAATACATGTATTATTATGTTACCCACAGCAAGCATGACATTGTATCGAACAGTTCTCAGCTCGGTGAACGATATCAGTCTTGCGTTCAATAGCCCGGACGTTCTGCTTCTGAGACAAAACTTTTTGACACCGATATTTACAACTACAGTGAATGAATGTGATGTGCTAGACTGATAGTATACGATCGGTACCAGTTACATAGGTCCAGAGCGCTCGCGCTATTGAACGTAAGACTGTTAACATACTATAGTACTGCATATTGCGATTCAGTCCGACTGGTTAACTAACTGCAGGTGTAGATTCGTTGGAAAGAGATGGATGAACTTCTTCACATTGGAAGCTTCACTTCCGTTAAAAATACTTTTTTTTCTTCTGTTTTAACGAAACTGTTCTACTCACTGATTACAAATTGACAGTTCTCTTTACATCCATTCCATCAAACTCTTGGACTTTTCTTTCATCAACATTTTCTCTTTTGTTATGTGTTCGAGAGCCACCCAGATCATGATGAATAATATACTGAATATAGAAAATCTCTAGTTATAACATAATGGTTAATAATGAGAAATGAATTTATAGGCGGTTTGTATTGTTTCCAATTGCCATTAAATGTATACACAACTACACATCTACACAAGACGTGAGATTTTGTCATTTCTCACTGTTTAAAACAGTGGTAACATGTTGCAGGGTCAATGAAGCGCGAATGTGGTGGCACTCCTCTCCTCTCCACCCTCTTCCCATTCCACAGACCCTGCATCAGGCTATCCGTATTTTAAATAATGAGAAATGTCAAAATCTCACTTCTTGAGAAGATTTGTAGTTGTGTATACAATTTTAGTTGCAATTAGAACAATGCAAAGCATTTCCTATATTGACCTTTTATGATTGTTATTAATTGTTCAACTTCTATAACCAGATTAAAGACAGACACATGTATACCAAATATGTTGAAATCGGTCAATTACTACTAATGTTATCATTAATTTGAATCAAGTAATCTTGATAGGAATGGTAAAATATATTGTTTTGTTGTTATATTAAGTATTAGGGTTTTATTTCTGTATGCTCTTCTGAACGTTTTTGGATATTGGTTCATCGCACACACAGCCCTTATATGTCAAGGGAATCATTTAATCATTAAGTGCGTTATCTCATTGATAAAATAATGTGGACGTTGCTAAGCCTATGGGTTCTCTCAAATAGACGTAACATAATATAGTAAAAGTAGTTTACTTTGACGTGGTAAGCTATTAGCACCAAGCACATTTATTAGCAAAGCAGAAAATGAAATACAATTCAAATTTAAATATTTATATGACATAATAATGTTTGATGGATATATTTTGTAGATCACTAGGCACAATATTTACTGTATAACGTAAGTTAAGTGATTCAGCTGCCATAGTTGTTTAGCTATAACTTATTTACATGCTTATATCCAATTAAGTTTCAAGCACGTCCGTCGTGGTCACACAGTCCAGCTGCCTCAACTGTCTGCCCACGACAGAAGTTAGTGTTAGTATGAGAGAGGAAACCCGCTACTTCAAATTGATAAATAGCAAGGGATCTTTCATATGCACTTTTCCACAAACAGGTTAGCAAATACCACGGTCTTTGTTAAACCAGTTGTGGACACTGGTCAGTTTAAGTGGTATTACGCCTACCCATTGAGTCTGGCGGATCACTCACTCTTGGTTGGAATCGGAAAGTGAGATCCACGAGCAGGATTCGAACACTGTTCCTACGAGCCTGTAGTCCGAAGCGTTAACCACTACACGACGGAGGCCGGTCAGCTGCCATCTCGGTGATTAGCATATATTTGCAATCATCTATTAGCTGAGTGATGGAGTCCATACTGATGATCCATCCACTCGACTGATGCTCAAATAAAGCATACGACAAAACCACTGTCGTGTCCAATACTATATACACGTCTGCACAAGACAGTTAACGCAATGTTTCCACGGTGTTCGTGGAACGAATGTTGTCATGTAGAAAAGACTCGATTCACATTTCTGAACAAAGTTCCATTGTGTTAATGGATTGTTGTCAATCGAATGAAAGCGAAGTAATGGGAATTTCAAACACGGCGATTAACCGAGAAGCTAATTTGTGGATGCTCGTTTTCGAGAACGATTCTCTCCTAAATGATCGTGTTTTAATACCTGTCTGTCACGAGAGATTCATTCATTGTAAGTGTGTGATACAATCCAGTTATCTGTCAATTGTATTAATATGCGTACTGAACGTTAATCTATTGCCGTATTGGTTAAAACCTACAATCAACGCAAAAGCAGTAAGGTTGAGGGTTTATTTCACAAAGTATAACGATTGTGTAGGAAATATGCTTACAAGAATGACAGATCCACGCTATGCGTAATAATAAATATTCCACCATAAGACTATGCTCATCCCAAGTCTTGTGGACAAACACAATAGGCCATGATTCGCCCATCGTTCGCGAACACCTGCTAGTATCACTGATTCGTGAGTGCATGTCATCATGACTTTGTCACAATGTCCCTTCGACAGCTCTACATATTATATGTTTATCATAAACATAATTGGATCTAGTCGAAGGTGAATGACGCATAACTAACCTAGATGGTGTCTGGTGCAATACCATATTTTGACTGCCAACACGCAATAAAAACAGCAAAGATACCAACATGATCATTACGGAATGGCATACTACTATCTCTTCGACTCTGCCCTTTTCCGCCCTACCACCGAATCAGCAAATGACCTGATCCGCCATCTGGAACGCCGCCACCAAACAGCCATATTCAGGTTACGGACCGGTCACTGCCGTCTCCGATCCCATATTTACCGTCCATAACTGTCACACACTGATGAATTCTCATGCCAAACAGGAACACAGACACCTGAAGACATTCTACAGTCATGTTCCTGTATGATGAAGGAAGGATATTGAACTAGCCAAGAGAAACAACACTGGCAGAGAAACTCTGTTGCACTAAAGAAGACTTGATCCAGACAGCAGTTTGTATCAACACGACTGGACTCCAAATCTAAGGAAATATTATATTTTAAAGTCACATTAACCCCTTATCTTTTACGTGTACAATATAGGAAATCCTTTGCATTGTTCCAATTGCAATTAAATGTATAATGACGCCGGGTGTTAATAAAAGTTGAATATACCATACCAACGTGGAATCGATGACATTCGTTGTAAACTCGAGTCAGTTCATTTAAAGCATCGAATCGAGTTATGTTGTTTTTAGTAATAATTATTGTGATTCGTAATTTGAGAATAGGTTCCCTTTAATTTGAATGCATTTTGTGTCATATTTTTAAATTAGTCACAGCTTCTTTATTTTGAGATTACGTAATGTATTAGTTTTCACTTCTATTAATGAATGATGTTTATTGTGTCGATGAAGACAAACACTATGACTGTACTGACGACTCGTACCACCTGTCGGGCAGGATATGCTAACATTTCTCAACCCCCGCTCTGATTTGGCTGTGATTCATGAGTTCATGCCATTTCGACTGACTATGCGTTGTGCAGAGATAACCATTTGGCCATACTAATGTTTTGTTGTTTAGATTCCATTGATTGTGGACAATATTGATTAAGTTGCAGTTGTGAACACAATTTTCCTATTGTCATTTGTATACGTTTACTATTTTTACATGCTTTTCATCGTAATTGTACCCCAACCAGTTAGCTTTAGAAATAAACAAATCCTTTTGTTAGTCATATTAATCTGTGTATATTGTCTATTGTTCACCTGTATTTCACAATCCATTAACTTTTTAAATTATTTAATGGCATGTCAGGTTGCAGACACAAGAAAACTACTTTGAGATAAATCCAGTTCCTGAAACCACGTGATATTTGTATCTGGGCATTGCACTTTTGCGTTAGCATGAGTTATTTGTCAGGTTGACAACCGAATACTGAATGTATAATCAATAACCATTTGCATTCTGAAAGTTTATTCCTTTACCCATTATTGTCAGAATATGTCACCATAGTATGCTATTTAAAGTGAAATTCTTTAAAAGCATTATTATGTTTAGTAAGCGATTACAAACTAAAGTAATGTGTATTTGATACCAAATGGTCATTATAACACACACAACATATCGGTTCTATTCCGGTGTTAAAATTGCCATTATACCATGATTTCTAGAAAGGTGAGAATTACCTGCTCCTTGGGAGGATAACGTAGAAGTTTGTTTAACGACACCACTGGAACACATTGATTATTAACAAGTGATTAGTGGATTTCAAATGCATGGCTATATCGACACTTGGTCACAGCAGTGATATTTTAAACATGAATTAAAGGATTCAAAATAGGATCATTTTAGTGGTTCGGTATATCGTAAAATAGTTGCTGAATGTCTACCAAAAACTTGCAATGACCAAAATACGGCATACCATAGCCACGTGAGTTGTTTTGCCAGAATGATGAGATGGCATCTGAATGTCTGCTTTGAATGGTGTACACCTAAACATATCCTGCTAGACAAATCGTAATAATCGTAACATGCAGATTGCGATCATAATTCATATAAAAGTGATATGTGGCTTCATTTCTTTCTTCACAGCTCTCAATAAGAGCAATACAAGTTAGTGGTTAAGAAAATCAGGTAATATGGATCAGAATTTAAGTTATGGAGTACCAATATACAGATTGTACTCTCGATTGAGTAGCAGTTCAAATTTGCTGCCTCCAATCTACACAGATGTCAATGGATGTAATTAGATTCTATTTTGAATTTCCCTGTATATTAGCAAATCTAAACGACAAAACATTGACATAGCCAAATGCGTAATGAACAAATATATGTAATGAGAAAGATAACATTATCAATATGATCGAATCTGTTCAGTATGCTATTTTTGTCCGCCTAGATTATATTATATTATATTTATTCACTACGAATTTCTGATAGGCCAAAGTGTAGACATTACTATAATGTTATGTACTTAATAGCTCATTACTAAGACCGTGTGGGGTCCGTTTCTTTTTCCAGAGCGGACACACACATTGAATTACGATCATGGTGTTCAAAGAGAGAAAAACAATCGTTGTCTTCCAATATGTTGTTTGGGAGAGAGAATAGTTGAGCAAGTTGGGAAGAAACTGTAGTAAAACATAAATGTAATTATAGCATGTCGTACCCACTAACCAGATAAACACGTTCCTTCCTGTAATCTGAGCTACTTTAATGATGATTCTGTCTGTATCTGAGATTGGTTTCCTTTGAGACCTGCTGACAGTACGATACAGCGTTTCAATGACACTACTACAGTACGTTGGTTGATTTAATTAATGGTAGGCTATTTGGTTATTTTGTCACATTACCTACAGAAAATAACCGGAACTGTTTTCCTTTACGGAAAAGGATGAAAAGGATAAGTCTAAGTCAAAGATGGCCTGTTTAACGACCGCACTGGAGCATTTGTATTAAATGTGAATGTGAAACGTACTCCCAGAAACCCACTGCCACCTCATAAGGTGCCGTTTGTCTATTACCAACAATGGCTCTTTCGTTTGCACTGTTTCACAGATAGGATAGGAAATGCCATCGCATCGTGAGAACAGCTAGGCCAACACGAAGTCGGACAATATCCTGGAAAGATATTTTCACATGAAGACTGATTGTAATTCTTCTTTATATGGCGTAGGATTGCATTTTCGCAAAAGCAGAATAAATCTAGTTATTGCATGCCAAGAATAATATTATTTCATGAAACTAACCTAGCTATTTGAACGCAATACCTGTAGTGAAAAGCTAATAGAATGTGACGTACGTCCTCACCAAATCAATTATTTTCAATCAAAACGATATAACTATAGAACTTGTGCATGTTCCATTTTTAAAAACAATAAAATATGTGATCAATCAACCTTAATCGTTAACAACGTGGTATAGCCTCGGAAACAGGTATTTTATCCTTCATCCAGGAAATGCCGTTTGAATTAACAAACAATCTGGTTTAATTTTTAAGATATAAGATAATTGGATTTCAATTGTGGGCCATCTTGAAAGTGAAGATGTCTACCATTTAATCAATCTGTAAAACATACCATTCGATTAATCGACTCTCAAAATGGAGGTATAGCCATTGGAACTTCTTATCTGCCTTGCTTTTTGAGATATCAGTTAAATGTGTTTAAATTCGACATGCTACATGTGTTATTTAGTATTTTCAGCAGTTTCAAGAATTATTGAGTTGATAAAGATTCACCAGTTTTCTTACCACTATCCCTAATATAATAATTATGTTATGGACAATGACCTAAAGAACATCAAAAGGTCATTAACTTGAAACACTTGTATAACAAATTCTCCAAACCAAATTGATGCGGATGTTTAGTATGTTATTGAGAATACGTTTATCCATCAAATGACACCAAAATAAAATTTAATGGAATTTTGTCTGGGTTCAATCATTCTCCTACAAGCCTACTATGCAACTCGACTTTGTCTTAATGTTCCTTACACTCAGTCTGTTAATGGTTTTGACATTTAGTTTCTATTCCTAACCTTTGCTTGCTATCTGAATGTAAGGCGATCAGTTGTCCTGTAATATATTTGAGGATATTAGGTCATCAACATATGTCAGATGCATTTATTTTTATTTATTTAGTCATGCGAGTTAGACATTCTAATTCATATGCATTTAGAGATATATCATTGAGGTTACATCGCAAATATAATATGACATGACATATCCAATCAAATACAGCATGCGACATCATTGACATAATCTTACACGATCCGAAACATCCATTATGATGAAAGCCAATTAATTTTGTAGTATCCATTACAGTAAGGCATTGACTGAGTCTGAGACTGATATGGTTGAACATCTAGCTAGCTGATCACAACCATGCTTAATACAGAAAATACACGATAAAGAAAACAAACAATAAAAGCCAAAAACATAGTGGTGCAATGAAGTCACTTATTAAAACTAGTGGGTATTTGCTATAGAAATCCTCTGTCAGACCATATACTGCCGCTTTTAGGTACCCTGATATTCTGCGTAGGTAGGTTGTAACTGTTTTCATGTGTTCGTGTCTTGAAACAATCTTCCAAACGTTGATGTATTTCAAGGTATCGCTTGCGTTGAGGTGGATGCTGGCTTGCATTGCTGATATATTGTGTCACAGTTTGTACGTGTAATAGAATGTTCCAACAGTTCCATTTATCGGGGTAGGACTGTAGATTTCTATGCCTTCTCACAATACTGTTGTTGGTCATCGGATTTCAATAAGTGATGCGACGATGGACGTTCCATAGTTAGAGATGGGCGATATCGCTGATGGTTAGTTACGGAGCAGTACAGTTGTAGCAGACTCAACACACCTCCAATAAATATCAATCTAGAGTAGTTTGGGTATAGGCTCAGATCATGCTAGATCGATGTCAGCCTAGTCTACATTAACTAGTAGTCTTGGCTCGAAACACTTCCCCAACTAGTCTTAATGCTAATTTTAACAATAAAAAATACACTATTAGCAACAAATACGTTACAACTAGCATTATCTGCGCAAACACGGTGGCATTCGTCTTAAAACTAGGCAATACTTAAATAAAGTGACATTAAAATAATCGGGATTAGCGTTATAATAAACTTCATTTTACGGGGGAAATAAAGAATATCCATATATTATTTAGTTTTTGCTATGCTTTAGGAGGAATGTTCATCTATTAATAGACTCAGTTTACTGGAATCTATTAATAGACTGTATACATTGTCTAGCGGAAGATGTAGGAGGTTGACATTTCATATTATAATACATTACCAAGGTTCTCAGTTCATCAATCGACTAAGACGAATACAACACTAATGCAACAAAATTGATAGCATACATTTTTTTGTACTACGCTCTATTCTATCCAGACAGTAGACATTCATTTTTGATGTTTGCCGGGGAGATTGGTCCCATATAGATCTGATCAGAATAATCGAACATAGTAAACAGGCCCTAATGACGTTTCTCCTGACAGGATAATAAATTGAAGCCTTAACAAGGTAGCTATATAGAGACGATTGCTTATTAACGCTGACAAACAACCACGAGATCGTTTAGTTTACATTCAATTATGTAATATAGCTTCCAATGATTCAGTTTAGAAGCATTTTAAATACGTTTTAGAATGGAGCGCTATATTCATAAGAAGCATAACATGCAAGTTTAATTTATATAAATAATTAAATTGGGGGTTTTTTCTGTATAAAACCATAATTTTAATACATTAATTTTGTTTTGGTGGAACAAAGTGTTTTTTCTGTTATTAAAACAAACTAATCCAATATTTACAATAACAGTAACACAACGCCAAGGAGAAAACACATTTAAATACGAGATCTATAGGGACACGAGCTAAACTAACGAGAGCACGTAACATAAATAATTCAGCAGATCTTGGATGACGCCTAAGTTGTTTTTGAAATGATGGCTGTGTCAGTGTTTGCTTTGTTTGGTGAGCAGACCAAAACACCAATGACTTGTGCTAAAACAGGAAATCAGTCACATAGTAATGTCGCGTATTGATGTTGGAATTGAAAGTTTGTTAGGCAATATCGTAAGAGACCGATTTCTCATATATGTCGGCTGCTCTGGTCCCTCAACATACAAGCCACGTTCCTTAAAGGACATGATTAAATTTAGTAAACCGCGCGTCATAGGAATGACAGTGTCGTGTTTAACATGCAGCGATTGTCCTCGAGCATCACAAGTGAATCCTGGTGGAGTAGTCCATTGTTTCACGATCAGGTGAATGACAATTCAACATCTAGCTTCGTAAATACTTAAGCACGACCTTCACCTTTGAGCTAACGACCATGGCTCTGTAACAATGCTTGTTAGTAAGTCAGTTAGGAAATAATAAGCAAAAGGAAAATTTCAGACCCATTTGAGTCACCTTGGTTTTAATATTAGATAACAACAGGAAATACCAACGTGTGCTAACTGAATCCGCTATTAAAAAACCAGCATTGCGTTTAATAGTGCGAGCGCTCGATATCTGTGACTTGTACTATCATATCACATTCATTTAATGTTAGATGCAAACACCGGTGATAAAACGTTTTGTTTCGGTTGCAGAACGCTCGCACTATTGAACGTAAGGCCGATACACACAGCAACACACTAGACGCGACCGAATTACTGGACACTAGGTGGATGATCGTGAACTAGTTAAATGTTAGACAGTAGGAAAAATGCTTGGTAGTAAGTTACGCACTTGTTAATACATGTATGTCAAATACTTGTTAGTATGTTAAATTGGGAGTATTATGTAAAACCAAAAAAATATTTCAAACCAATTTTAGTAACGTTGACCTTGACATCATGTAAAACCTGTTCGTCTCAAGACGAGTTATCTTAATCTACATTAAAATTAATAAACCCCAAAATTATCATTTGTACCAATTTTGGACCTGTGCTCACGAATTGACCTTTGACGTAATAATGAGAAAAATCAATGTTTAAATCCATTTAATGGCTTTCTTCAGTGAAAAATGAGAAAGGTATGTATGGTGGACCAAACTCCACACGATTTGTTAATAGAGTTCTTTTGTTGCTGTAGTGGCGGAGGAGGAGGTGAGATTGCTAAAAAAAGGTTAATAATACAAGCGAAGTAGCTTGATCTAGCTTAGTGGTTAAAGCGCTCATCACAGTTGCGTGTCGTCGAAGGATCCATTTCATACGTTGGGTGTTTGCCCGCTCTAGCATGTCTTCTTCTATGACTAATACATCAAACGTTGTGGAGTGATTCTCCTGAGACAGTGTGTGAAAAAGCGCTGTGTTTTTGACACAAAACAAGCCAACAATTTCTTAATCACACTGCACAATCTTTATCTTTAGACGACAGAGAAAAACACGCTGTCGCCATAATGTCACTGTTACCAAACAAATCGCAAATAGGCTTTTGTTACGTATTGTCATTTAATCATGGCAGACAATACAATGACCTTAGACCAGACGTGGAACGTTCTACGGACTCTAAAATAACTCTAAAGTCGACCGCAGATGATCAATTGGAATCGATCCGAAACATGTTGCACACTATATACAAGCGGTCTGTCATCGACACGCGCACCACTCACGCATACAGCAACCTCATACACGTGTAACTCAAAGATACTATTCTATAACATTAAGACACAACCATGCACCCAGGGAGGACACAGTAAAGACATCATTAAATGTAACCACGGAGTTATAGCAATTTACCGGCCTCCATAGCGTAGTGGTTAACTCTTCGTGCGTAAGGCTGGTAGGTATACTGGGTTCGAATATCAATCGAGGGATGGGATTTTTAAACACTCTACCTCTTTCAACCCAAAGGGAGGGCTCCGCAGGGCTCAATACGTAGGTGTACTACCACTTACACCGACCAGTGGTCCACAACTGGTAAAACAAAGGCCGTGGTTTGTCATCTGTAAGAACTTGCATACAACAGATCCTTGCTCCTTATCAAATAGGAGTAACGAGTTTTCTATTTGATACTAACATTAACTTCTGTCCTGGGCAGGTAGTCCAGGAAGTACGTAAGGGAACATTTCTCCGACAGAGGGCGCAATAAGCAACCACAAGTGTCGATGACGTAATTTCCACCGTTAGCAGTCTCGATAAACAAGAAAATATTGTCGGTAATAAACAGTAGGCCTAATCTATATAAAATAACTCCCCCTATTGCTGCAGCCTGGAAGGCAACATCCTCATGCTAATAACCCGTTTATTCTAACGCGGACACTTCCTGAACCAGCCAGTCCGATTTGTTTTACATACTGCGATCTGGTTCATCGAGACTTTGACCGTGTTCGCTTATCAGCGCCACCTATTATCACAGTGTTTTTATTGGATATAGGCATGTAAATAAGTTATAGCTTATAAACCATAGCTAAATTAAAGGCCGTAGTGCGTTCTATCCTGTCTGTGGGAAAGTGCCCATAAAAGATCCCTTGCTGTTATTGGAAGAAGTGTAGCCTATGTGGCAGCAGCAGGTTTCCTCTGTCGTCAAATCTCTTCTTGTTACATTTTTCTTCTTTTTTTACTCTTATTTCATTATAGATAATTATGTTACTGTACTTCTACACTGTATATATTTATTTATAACATACATAACATTTATTTACTATGTAAGGCAGTGAACATGGCTCCCCAACCTGTTCACTGCCAAATTTCTGCGGACAATAAAAAAAAAGAAAAAAGAAAAGAAAAAAAGTGTAACACGTGCGTTTGATATCCATTATCCGCTGCTCTATATTCAATGTGTTCCAGAGGTGTCGTTAAGTAAACAAACTTTAGCATTAATCAATATAATATATACATGTATGACCGTTTGATAATACCTAACGTGTGATGTTACACAGCGAATACAGCTGTTTTTCTAATCTAATCACACTGGCATCTGTGCAGTCAGTCAGGCGAGCTTTCGCGAATTTATTTCTCTTTTAGAATCTCAAGAGTCAGATTGAAACCGGTGTTATCTGAGTCTGGTGGGATTTCAACGATCATAAATATTGCTAATTCATTTAATATGACTCTTCGTAGAGACATACATTTTTGTCGGTCATTTATTTTTCAAGAGATCAACTCATAATAAAATTAAGTCTCAAGTATGTTTTGTAAGAAGCTAAGAACGTATTAGACATGTGTAGACGATAATTATGTGTTTATAACGGTCTTTTTTAAAATTTGTAGTTGTAAAATCAATATTTAAACAATAACAAATAAACAATGTTTTAAAGCATACTGCCACAGCTGTTGATATATTAAATTGCCCAACAAACCATTATACCATATATCTCATTTATATTTGTCTAGACAAGTAGTGTACTATATCCAATCATATACAATGTCATGTACATCTATATTCTCTATATCCCATTCGTTATCCATATCTAAATATATAATATGTATGATGTGATCTGTGTCTCTGAGGACATGACACGAGAACACTGCCAGCTAGAGTTTATCAATTAATTAACGTGTACATACAACTGTACATACATCGAGACTTTAATGCAGAAACGTGCTATTTGGTGTTTTTGATGTTTGCGTGCCATATGATTCCCAATTATGTTCTACATTATGTGTCTTAATTAGGTAATGACTAATTTCTTTATGTAAAAAGGTGATGCCAAGTTAATGCCAAAAGGTGCCAAGTGCATATTGAAGTTCTCCGTAGACAGGTGTCAAGTGGTATTGATCTCCTTTCTGCACAGATCACGGTATGCATACATTGGCTTGTATTGGCTTTTATAAGAGCAATAATGTTCGTACTGTCAGTTGACACCTTACTGCCTCCAGGAATTGGGTGTAATTTATAATAACAATGTCAATTAACATTACAGTGGATACCATATACAAGAAATGAGGATGGTCTATGGGAACGAATTACAGAAGCGTTTTGAGAATTGTCTCATGGTGGCCATTGTAATCTGTTGGCCAACTGTATTCCTATTTACTAGATACCATTCGATTTCAGACAGAAACACCTGTTCATGTTATCAAAGCTGACATCTAAGTAACAATGGGTATGTGTATGTGTGTGTGTGTGCTGGATGAAGGTTATCACGATACAGTTTGCCATGCACACCGCAGTAGTGTCGAAGATGTTATGTTGGTGACACAAGCTACTCTTGCCGAATAACAACAATAGATATGTTATGTGCATTGCCCACAGACTGGATAGCAAACAGCACGGCCATACGAACATCAGGCGGTCGCTCTGGCATTGAGCTAGATCCCGTTCTACAGCGGCTAGTTAGTTATACATGTAACACGTTTACGTGCTTATATCAAAATTACGGTTGAAGAACATCTGTCATTATCATGCAGTCTAGCTTCCTCGACTACCTGTCCAGGTTAGTGTTAATAATATAGAGAACATCCTCTAATCTTGATGAGTAGCAATGGATATTTTATGTGCACTTTCCCACAGACAGGCTGTACATACCATGGCCATTTCAAACCAGTTGTGGACACTGGCCGGTGTAAGTGGAAGTAGACCTACCCTATTGAGCCTTGCGGGCGCACTCGCTCTGAGCGGGCACTGGGATTAAAAATCGCATATGCCACAAATGGAATTCGAACACAATACTTACCAGTCTTAAACCCAACGCGTTTAACTACTGTACCACGGAGGCCGGTGGCAAGGAATGATTGTGGTTTATAAGACCTTGATAGCCACTTCTCAGCGCAGTAGAATAGAACAAAAATGACACAGGTTCAAATCTTGGTCGTTCCTAACTTCCTATGAGTCTTTTTTTAATAGCGACGCTTTGAAAATGTCCCGATATCAGACAAAATTTAATGTGTCCTGATACCAGCCACCAGTGTCATGATATTTAGCATAATTGTCATGCTATCAACTAAAATACGTGTCCTCACATCAGACACAAGTGTCATGATATTAGGCATAAGTGTCATGCTATCAACTAAAACACGTGTCCTGGTATTAAGCAAAAGTGGCATGTGCCGGCTAATACCAGAACAGTTGGCACAAATACACCATAGCAACGAAACAAAAGTGTGGCCTAAAGCCTGATTAATAGTGAGTGGACACTGACAGGGACTAAACTGATGTGTTTCTTGTCTTTGTAAAAGTAGGGGAATGCGTCGTGTAAGTATGATCAATTCTGCATCTCCTCACAATTACAATGTCACATCGTGCTTGTAGTGGACTATTGCAGAGGAAAGTAACGTACATTTGGTTTAATAACACAATTATACTCTATTGTGCTGTCGGTTACGATTTGTAAGTGCGCCGCCCGGTTGAATGGGAATATGTACAACTACTGACACCGACCAGTAGTCCACAACTGATACATCAAATACTATGAAATGTGCTATCCTGTCTGTAGAATAAAGCAATATACAAATCCTTTCTGTTATAACTTATAGTACATTTTATGAATGCTGGTAGCTTTTTTTCCAAAACCATGTGTCGAAATGGCCGTACATTTGTCATCCAATATCCGATGGTTATTAATATATGTACTCCGGGTGATTTATTCTTTTCTATAGAGCTAAGACATCTGTGTGTCAGTGTTTGCAGCATTGACGAGTTAATTGGCATGTTATTCTCCAATAGACAAACAAGTACGAGTGCCGTGCATATAGCAGGACAGCATTAGCAATGATAAACAAGTTATTATGAATGAAGCGACGTTCCTTGCCATTATACCAAAGGTCAAAACACCCCAAGGAATTCTTAACAATTTAGCCAAAATGGAAGTTCGTTCTTTGACCGCAATGTCTGGGCGGCTGTCCAGAGCTCATTAGGAACGACCGAGTGGATAAAACACGTTTCTCAGTCCATCTGCTCAAACATTCGTCTCACTTCATAACGTGCACCGTAAACAAATGTTTTGTATTCTGTCTTACCAGTGGAATCTGCTGTAAGCACAGTCATTATGTTTTTGTCTGTTGTTTACAAATAAACGTTCTGGATGGGTAAAAAAAGACAAAGGAATTTTTTTTTGCTTATAATATTTCTTTAAGAATGAATGTATAACAACAAATAACCTATTGCCGTAACGATATAATTATACTGTGTATAAAGCATCACAAATAAGTCTCATGCACTTCAAATATCCCAACTTGAAATTCTATACCAACTGCGAACTGAAATTCTATACCAACTGCAAACTGAAATTCTATACCAACTGCAAACTGAAATTCTATACCAACTGCAAACTAAAATTCTATACCAACTGCAAACTGAAATTCTATACCAACTGCAAACTGAAATTCTATACCAACTGCAAACTGAAATTCTATACCAACTGCAATCCTAATAGACGTAGATCTTTGAATGGTGGAGGTGGCGGGGGCAAAGTCGCGAGCTAACAACAAAAACAGTCAATATGTAAAGTTATTTTGTTTAAATTGGTATTACAGACGAGAAAAACATGTATGGCAGCCCAGTGACATCCCATGATACTAATGAAGTGGAAGTCAGCTTCCCACTGTGGCAGTGTGATGCTATCTCTTACTGTTATATGAAGTAACTGTCTGTTCTGTGAAGTCAGGCGGAATCCACGTAAAATAGCACGATTCAATATAATCAGAGAGATTTGTCCTCTTACACTTGAAGCTAGAAATAGGCTGGAAATGTCTCACGTCAATAAGATACAATTGTATATATGTAGCTTTCAATTCCTTATAGACGTAATTTGTACTACTTGTATGACATAGAAACAATGTTGTTGATACTGTTTCCTTCTACTATTTAGCTCACCTTTAGAGCGTCCTTTCGAGGTGAGTGAAGACAAATTATAGATTCGTCTAAGAGTTAGGTTTTCCCCGTTCCAACCAGTGGTATATCAAACGCTGTGCATAACTGTGTTATCCTGTTTGTGAAAACGTGCAAGAACTCTTTCTGCTAATCGGGGAGGGTAGCCTATGTGACGGAAGCCGATTTATGTTGAGACCATGTGTTGAAATAACAATGTGCTTGATATCTAAAGCCGATTATGTTTCATCAATATGCTCCACTGATGTCGTTAAACAAACCAACTAAATATTGTATTTACTAGTCGTCCAATATCATCACAGATTTGACGCCACCAGCTCTCAATACCATACACATAACCTAAACTGACAGAAATGTGTGATTAATCATAATTATGCTGTATATTGTGACCCATGGTCGAGAGCATAATTAGAGAAAACACATTCAGCCATCCATAACAACTCTTTAATTAGCAGCGAAAGGTGTCTTATTTTCTCAGACAAGGCAGCACCTACCACGGTATATCATATAATTATACCAGACATGGATAACCACTTGTATTTGTTCGACTAAACATTGTTGAAATAGATTACGATGAAAGTGTATAATCGTGAAATTTGATACGAATGTTTGTCATAAAATTATTTACTAACTGGTAACAAAATCAGTACTCAGTTCTTTTATCACACGATTATGAATACGAATTTACAATTTAAAATAAGCTTTTACATCAGACATTATTTTAGATTCTGACTTAAGTATTTATATTTATGTATTTACATATATAGTTAGTCATACTATAGTATATTAATGATGCAATGCTTTGCAGATTTACATAAACTGTGATACAATGCCAGTCCAGTAGCCTACAATGTCAGTGTAAGCGTAATACATTTAGATCGTGACTAAAATGTTTACATTACATTTTATTTAATCATATAGTACATTAAAATGGGACCAGTCATCATGTTGACGCCAACAGCACGACCAGGTAACGATGAAGTGAAGCGATACCTACACAACTGTTAGCAGAAGAAATAAAACACTGTACTTGTTTATCTATATAATTACATTGATTTTTATACAATTCTAAACATCAACAGATTCGTGCAAATGTCATTATAATACATGTATTACGTAAATTGCATGTTACACGTCTAACGATAATCTCTCCACTTACAAGGATGTGCAGAGTTCAAACAGTTATATTGCCTGCAGGCACAAACAGATCCCATTCAATCACGCAAAGTCCTCCACAGATTTCCACAGCGTGTATCATAATGCCAACCCACTACATTGTGAACAAGATATACTTAGACCGTGACTAAAACGTTTACATTTATTTAGAAATGATAATCAGTCATAATTATAGTAAATTCATAACGCAAAGTCCTTTCCAGATTGACATAAACTGATGACAATACGACAAGGTCGAGACACTTACTCACACATTACAATACAAAGCACTAATAATACTTAGCATGTCCTGTTCAACCTGTAGCACCATCGAATGTACAGGCATCCTTTGTCTTACGTTTCTGTTTACTTACAACAAAGAGACTACAGAGATTTATAATAGATACCGGATCCACTGATGGTGGCACGCTTCATTATCAACTAGAGAGTATCGTTCTAGACATTCCTCTACGTCGTTTAACAAAGTCAGGGATAGACTCAACACAAACAAAGAAGGAAAAGGTCTTTCAGAATTTGAAATATGCGAACATGGGAATTGATTCAATAAAATATTAGTAACATTCTTGAACACAAATCAGTTACCCAGAATATTCCACCATGTTTCAAACTCCAAGACCCACCAACACGTTCGTTGTCATTACTATACGAACTCACGTCATCAACACTGTACAATTACAACAACAGAGTTTGCAAAACGTTACCTTGGAAAATCTCAACAATATATTATAACGCTTATTCGACCAACTAGCTTGGACTCTGATTTATTGACGATCCCCATCTTCGTCAGTTATTCCAACATGGTCACAAATATCGCGATTAATCAAAGGTGAATTTGGAGTATAATTTTTATAATAATAATGGATCTTGTGGGAGACTATGCTAATCGTGAGAGTAAACCTGTTAATGGATAAAGTCAATACATGTGTACGTGTTGTTGTCAGTGAGCGAATGCATAAACTACGAAAGATCGCTCGAGCATCTGTGATAAAAACCCTTGATGTCTTACAATGACAAAGCCCCCGCAAACATAACTCACATACTTATGTAAGAAATGTTACATAAATTGCCTGTTAAAGGAACTTTAGATTGTCAGTTTGTCGACTAGTGCTACTTATAAAGCCAGTATGGTGTCTAAATGTATTATATATACATGTATTGTGTCTGCTATATGTGAAGTAGCGATCCTGATTTGTGACAGTCACGAATGGTAAGGCAAGTAATCACAGCAGCACATACCCTAGTTTTATTGTTCTGGGAATATTAAATCTAAAAATCAATTTGACAAACGTATGTAACACCTATTATTTTAATCAATTCTGTACAGTAAACAAACGGGATGGTAAAAGCATTCGTCACATTTTATTGGACATAAGTTGAATTCATAAGTTGAAGGCCATCATCCCCCAAGCTTTTAAAGGTCTTACAGTCTAGACTTTAGAATTTAACTTAAAGTCAAGACTTTAATACAGAAAACGATACTTATAACATGTTTTAAAGTAGTGACTTCATATTATTACATGTATTAAGTCCAAATTCTAAAATATAATGTAAAGCTAGTCTCCTATAGATCAGAATTTAAACTTAAAAAACGCCTCAGAATTCATCATAAATAAGACGAGCAGACGTCAAAGAAGCTACTTATGTTCAGACTTCGAAAAGCCATTTAAAATTAGTGATAAATAATCAATTAAAATAGGTATATCGAAATTCCAGGTCCTCGAAAATACGATTGGTTCGATAATACCGACAGTTTATATAACGTTCTCATCCACTTCCACTTGTTAATAAAGAGATTGACGGAAATCCCTATGGTCTGGAATTAATTTGGTACAGCTTACGATATACAGTTCAACATATTGGCAAGATAAATTCGTTGTAGAAACACCCCTTGGGGATAATAGGTATGTTTAGTATTTGAAGCAATTTGACTCGATAGCTCCAAACCTTGTTGTCAACATGCAATCACCTGGATTTAGAGACTAACAATGTACTTCATTAGCTGTTCCGAAATACCAGGCACATATTAATAAAACGGTTAAAACCGAGATATTCCATTTATATTTAATACGTTATACTTACAAAACAATATTCCGTTAGGTCAGGTTTAAAACTCGGCAATTAAGTCCATTGAAATTTCCCTATTTTCGAATTTTACTTAAAGAGACAATTCCTAGATACAAACGAAACTTCTGAGCAAAAATATACTATAATATGGATTAACATTTTTGAAGAAAAAATTCATCTTATAATTATACCCGAAATTGACGTGCATTTGAAACACACCGGTAAAATTTGAATTATTCGATATATGAATTGATAACAGGGTGTGATTTATCAAGACTAACAGATGGGTATACAGAGCGGCGCTTGATTATTATACATACACAGACCTCCATAGCGCAGTGGTCAATGTATTCGAACCCCATTCGTGGAATTTTAATCCCACTACAGGCTACAATCTATAGTACGCCGCAAGGTTCAATGGGTAAGTGTAACACTCCAAAGTTTGGAATTAAGGCTTTCTTAAAGTTTATTCTAGAAAACCTTTCTAACTCGGGGCCAGGGTTATGTATACATTAATTAGCCTTGGGTATTGGAAAGACGCAGTATCTGGCAAACAGTTATTAGAAGTCGCTACTCGAGACGGACATATTCCCACTGTAATACTGACGGATTGAATTCCCCACGGAAAGTCGTAAATGTCTTTAATAGTCAACACTCTCGTTCACACCATTACAGCAATGACGATTGACTCGATCAGTATGAATGTCTCTCAAATGAACTACTACCCATGTCAGATTGGCATGCAACATGGCGTGTAGGTTAAACGACATCTGCGGCCCGTCTCGGCGCTAGGAACACCAATTAGATTTGATGGCCATCGTCCACTGTGGAAGGAGGTGACTTTGTTATCCCTCCACGCCGAGCAAGGCTTGCATTGCTCGATTACAGCATTATGGATTTGCTATATTGGTTACGCCATAACTGCAATGACGTCGAGTTGATTAGTAGAAGATTGGAAATCCTTTTTTGAGTGCTATAAAGACGTTAATCTGTCTTCAATACGCGTAATCGAATGTTGGCGGAGTGGCACAGAGTGCATGACACTTTTCTCCGTCTCTATCTTCTGTTTACTGGGAACTTCTATTTATAGTTCCATATAAAACGGGAAAATTCGAAATTTAAGAGACAATCTTATTAATTAGCTTTGGGTCGAACTCAATTTTCTATTGATTATTAGTTAAGCTTTTTAATTGCAAATTATGTGACCCGCGCAATGTTACAAGATTGCGAAAACCGGTTACCCGTGTTAGGTAGACTTGCGCTGTACTCCAAGGTAAATACAAATAAAGTAAGAATGATTTCTGACACCGCAGTTAGTGCGACACCCATAAGAGATAAAGACATCTCTTACATATGTATCTTCTATGGCTTATGCTTTATGTCACCATTTTGTCTCTTTTTATATCATATTTTCATGCCTATGTACCGTAAGGTATACGGTAAATAAACAAATTGAATTGAAACAAATTGAATTGAATTGAAAATTGACGACTTTTGAGAGGCAATGCTCTCTGAGGCAATGCTCTCTAATCAACGACGGCTGGGTACCGATTAGCTATTGACTGGACCTGTGCCTGCAACTCGAAACTAGCGCATGTCGATTCTATGAGAAGCGTGTAAATTGGGTCACGCTGGCGATAGTATCATAATAATTTGAATATTAATAATAAAGAAAACAAGTTTTAGAGGTAATATAAGAAACAGAATACTACACTTATACCAGTAACTGTTAGAGACCGTAATTGTCACCACTCGTGTTTTTCATGCTTATCTAACTCGCTTTCACATGTTAAATACATTTTGGAAACCACTCGTTATTAGATAAACCATCTGAAACGAACATTCGTTTTATTATTCTCTATGTACCATCTCGTGTGTGCGGGATCTAGCTCAGTGACCCAACGTCCGTCCGTGTCATGTGGAAGAATGCATCATCCTCAGTAGACTCGTTTAGGTCTTTCACGTTCCAACCAGTGGTCTACGAAAGGTAGGGAAAATACTGTTGCTTGCATGTGCTGTGCATCATGTTTGGGAAGTGCATCTGAAATATCCCTTGTGCCAATTGAAAATGTGTAGTCTATTAGCATAATGTAGTGTCAGTAGGCTTCTTCTAAGACCATGTGTCGAAATAGCCTTGTACTCCAGTCGTGTCCTTAGACCAACTTTTTATTATTATCTTTACGTCAGTGATGATATCTACAATGTTTTATGGAAAACCGGCAATATTTTCTATTCACAAGATGGATTGCGGTATACATTTCTTCAGTAAAGGATGTGTTGATTTGAAAATGACTTACATGTTGACAATCTGATCAAGGAAATCTCAGTCAAATAATATTTCTTTCAGTAACAACACAAGTACAATCAGGTGAATCACCGAACTGCCTCCATCCACGTCAGGCTATTAACCTTTCCATAATAATGTATTTCCGCTAACAGTCAGTATATCATATTCCATCAAAATAATCATTCTGTTTATTCCGTCTTTTGGTGAAAACTATATCCCAGTATAAATCTTTATCAGGAATCCATGTCTAGTTCTCAGTCCAGTGTATCCTGCCGCTTGGATTACCACTCGTATGCACTGGGTTCGAATCCCAGTCGGGGTATTAGATTCTTAATCATATAGTGAGTGCTTCGCAAAGCTCAATGAGAAGATCTACACCGACCAAAGCTGTACAACAAAACCTGTGGTATATCAAATAACAATAGCTCCTTATGATATCGAATAAGAGTAAACACTTTGTTCGGCGGCTGCGGGTTTCTCTTCTCATAGTAACATTAACTTTCGACACGGGCAGACAATGGTGGTAGCTGATCTGCATGCCCAGGACAGCATTCTTGAACCTTCATTTGGTATAAATAGGCTCTAAGTTAACGAAATGAGTTTTTTTAGGGGATAGAATGCAATTTTAAAAGGAAATTTTAGTGACAATACTATCTGATGTTTTTCTTCACTATGGATGCCAAATTTATGTCAATAATGGGGCTCCATATTCAGAGGTCTGGATTGCTGATAAATTACCATATCTTCTGTGGAGTGACCAATTCACAACCATGCTCAATTTACACAAAATGTTCTGTGCATTGTTTTAATGTGATTCGACCCAATTAAAGAGATGAATTTTCGACATCCTTGTGTTATTATTATGATGTCTGACATAATTACATGTGGTATCTGCCACCTAACCTGAGGAACAAATATCATTTTAAACAACAATCTGTTTACACATGCCATAATCGCCACGCTAACAGTGCAACACAAATATATAACCAAAGCGACATCTGTTGATATGTTAAGTGACTGCGGCAAGTTAAAGAACTTCAAACCTTTCACCAGCAAAAGTGTTTGAGATAATTACCTTGACATGGCAAAATGCGTATCTACGCACAAGGCTGAGTCAAAGTTCTGTATTATACAAAGTCGAGATGGCATGTACTCACGTATCACAGTCAAAGTATTGATACGAGATGTATAAAGTGACCATATCCTGCCATACCAGTGTCACCCGTCGTAATCACAGCCATATTGTGTGTCTACTGTCTTCATCGAAATGATGCAAATACCTGAAACATGTTAAACTAGGGCATTGCATCAGACATCATCTGTGTCAATGGTGCGACATATTTAATTGCTTTTCATACAGATAAATCAGTGTCATGCGGGACTCCCCGAGTTGCGAGAACATGTCAAAGAAACCCGTAGTGAAGACATATCTCTCACCAGAGTGAGAGGAACACGGACTGCCCGTCGTTATTCACGTACATACATGTACACTGTCTATACAGTAACACATGAAGGATTGAGAGACGGTTCTACCCTCAGATCCGTGTTAAGCGACGTGGCTGCTATATTCCCTAGCAAATGATTCGAAGTGTGAACAGAACAGTGTTGAAGTTACATTATTATATACATGTATATAACTAGCTATCTGCCAATTGCTTTAACAGTCGGCAGAGAAAACACAAAGAAGCTAACTGATCAATAAACATTATACAATGTATTTGTATCTTTTGTAAGTTACTGTTGTGGCATTCATAATATTTACAAACATACAGGCAAATTGCTATTAAAGTCTCACCCAAAATACACGTTAAAAGATTTCATAATACTAGAAATAGATTACAAACATATTACGTGTCATAAGACACGGATTTGGTATAAAGAATGTACATGTATGTCAAAGTATTATTTGGACTTAAAATACAGTGTTTACATTATCTACAACTGTATACTATCATAGCATTGGCTATAATTTATGCTCTCTTTAGTCTGTCATGTACGGCTATATTTTGGACAAGGCAGTGAGTTCTATTTAGAACAATCAACACACCTTACCCAAATGGACTTTGATGAAGGATGCTCTAATAGCCAAAATAACCATTTAGAATGATAAGCTTAACTTGAGACCATCAATTGGTCGATGACCCACCAGACGCCAACAACTGAAACATCTATTTATCAAGATCAGTCATAAACGGATTCGATCCACAGATCAAGTTACAGAACATCTTTTTGGATTTACTGAGGCTTACAACACCATGCATTGTTTTGTCTCGGTTTCAGGTCATTTAATCATCTAAGCCGCAGGAAATTTTAATTAATTTTTTTTTTAGCTAGGACCATGCCAATTAGTTATGGATTTCGGTTCAGACTAAATCGCGCCTGGAAAAAAATTCAGAATTAATACTTGTACGTTCGCCTCGCGTGTTGGTTGGTCTGAGTAATACATCGTTTGTTCATATTGAGTAAAAGATTTGATATTTTGGGAGATAATTGTGTTAAAACTTTGGGTGTTTTCCAATATAGAATGTTTTTTGACATTTTAACGAATATGTTGCGCAGTTGGTATTAATTATTCCACTCTAAAACCCTTTTGAACATTCTCAACGTATAACAAGGTCTAAGTACAGACTGGTGTGAATCATTCGGGGATGGTGACAAACACGCACGCAATCTTAAACACCACAATCAGTTCACACTTAAGAATGCATATCACAACATAACTAATGTTTGTAATTTCTCTCTGCTCGCAAAGGCGTGTGAGCTGTACGGCTAGATCGTCAATCTACAGTCGAAGTATAGTATAGTATCTACAATTTGCATGTGCGTGTACTTCTTTTGATTATATTACGTATCCTCGTACGATTGAAAACCGACCGATTTACCGCAAGTCGCTTCTGCGAGTGTGCACTGTAGATAAATTGTTATTTCGTTCAATGTCATGATCAAATATATTAACATTTGTTTACATGACTACAAACAACAACAGAAATGTCAAAATGTCATTATAGTACGTAAAATTGTTCTGTTTACAATATACGAATCGATAGTTAATACACTGATTAGAATCACGCTGTTATCTGGAAATGCAGCAGAGCGAAACCCAATGTTATTTGCCCCGCGAGACCGAGTTGCTTGCCTCTGTCACGTGATGGCTATTTTCCCGCCAAAATGGTGAGCGATTCTCTTTAATGCAATGTACTGCTACTAGTGCTAACTTATAGTCACAGGTTGATCTCTTCATACACATAAGTTGAACACATAGTGTTTTACACTAGTGTTTTAGGTTTAACCTTTGTACGCACTTTTATTAACATCGATGGCTTGCTTTCGTGAAGAACGTCTTGTGAAGACAAAGTTCACGACTGCGTAGTTTCGGCGGAAGTAAAATGGGTCGGTTTTTAATATGGGTCGGTTTTCAATATTTGGCGATACACTATCTAAAATGTCATTTGTGTTACCAGACATATAGGATGGCCCCGCTATATACTTGCAGTAATCAATACCACATGAATATGTTATTTTGGGGATCTGAAATAACCGTTGTAGAATAATTTCACTTTTGAAAGTTATACAGGGGTGCAATTTGTTATTTTCGGGCCGGTATTCTACATATAAAATAGTGTATGCATTGAGTATTACAAAATGTGCCAAGATAGTGAAAATATTTGCTGGAAACATCAATAACAGAGACAAGAATCCAGATGACAATGGGTAAGACAAATGAGGTGCATTGCGTGCCTTCTCGGAGCAATCATACTCACGAGACTACTGCTTGGTAGCAGTAAATGCATAGGGAATCTTTACCTAATTCATCTTCCTGAACAGTAAGCTCATTTACAGATGTATATTGAAGTACTTCTGGTTGCATGTTTCGGTTCTGTTATATCTTAGTGCACCCTCGGGAACTACGCCAGATATAGACAATTACTTACGATTAACAAGGAATTACAGATTATCTTTCCCAGAGTCAAATTAATATTGTCAGTCCAGAGGTTGACATTAATTTCACGAGGGACAGACAATCTGTCATTCCAAGTATCGAGTAGGGTATTTTAGTTATTACCCGTATTGATTAGTGAAATTTAAATATTTAGTAACACATGGAAGTTTGGTCGTCGTCCATGCCGGCGATTTGACATCGGGGCCTTTCGGCTAGTTCCAAAACGCAATCTTTTTCAGTGTAAGCAAATATGCTCTGCTCTATTTTTAACTATCCACGGCGTTCTGGTACAGCACGAGGTTTAAACATAATGTTATCTTTCACATAATTATATATAATTATGTGTCTGTGGTTTTTTTAGTGTATTATATGAGATGCAATTATTTCTCACCATTCACAGTGGAAATAATTATTTAGACGTAAGTGTATGACAAAGAAACTGTTGCTATCCAGTGTTGTCTCAATATCATCACACAACTGATTGTGAATACGCAGTATGAGTCATCCAGGCCATTGATACCGAGCAATTATAGTTAGCAGCCTCGAGTTATTACAAAATAAGAATAGTTTTAAAAATGTAACTTAATATCGCAACTCATAATTAGATACGAATACTGAAACAAGTTGTCAATATACGGGGTTTATCCGCGAGCCGACGGGGGGGGGGGGGGGGGGGGGGGGGGGGGGGGGGGGGGGGGGGGGGGGGGGGGGGGGGGGTTTATCCGCGAGCCGAACCCCCCCCCCCCATCCCACCCCCACCACAATAAAGAACAGTAAATGGTGTAGAGTGTTAAGAAAGCATTAGAGGGAAATACAGCAGCCCACTGATATTCTATATTAAGGCTGTTGTCAATGAACTGCACGCCAGCTTGACGAGGTCTCAGTGTGGTGCTGTCTCTTTCAGTCATATTAAGCTAATTGTCTGTTTTGCGAAGACGTCTGAAGGAATCGACGTAATAGAAATAGGCGTGAAAATGTATCATGTTAAATATAAACGACAAAATACTGACATGGCCAAATGCGTATCTCTCTGCACAGGACTGAGTTGAAGGGATATTGCCACACAGATATACATACAGTTTGTTTGTTTGACGACGCCACTGGAACCCATTGATTATAAATCAGCGGTTATTGGACGTCAAACGCATGGTTATGTTGAGACATGGTCTCAGAGGAAACCAGCTGTCGCCGCTTCATGGGCTACGCTTACCGAAAAACAGCAAAGTAGACATATACAGGTGAATCACTGTCGAAACATCATCATGTATAATTATGTATAACTTTATTTATAATTTTGTGTGTGTGCGCACGTGCGTATGCGTCTACATGTCTAATTAGTTTGAAACATGTTACAAATAGCATTAAATGCATACGTACGGTGGCATGCATCTTAAAACTCGGGAATGAACCTTAATAATCGACTACATTAGGTGTAAGGCCTATGGGAAATAAAACAATATAGTTTATTACCCCAAATCAAATTGCTACACATGGTCTGGCGATCAAGACAAACATGCCGCCCCAACATGTCGCCCGCTTCTCGTGGGTTCCAGGAAATAATATTATATTTACTCGTTTCTACAGACCAATACGTCGCATATAGGTGAAATAATCCTGAAGCGACTTTAAACTTCAAATCATTCATTCATTCATTCTACAGACCAATACCACTCACGTATCACCGTCGCTCGGAAAATAAGATAATTTGGTCATTCATGTAATAATTTGTATTGTCTATATATTTGATTGTTTTGGTGCATCTGGTATTCTGTATTCATGGGTGAGTGATGCTTGTACACACCGATACCTATTACTATTTACTGGTATTTTGTTTATATTTATTGGTATCGAACTCAACTCGTTGTAGTATGCTGTATGTATATAGCTGCGCTTACAGAGTTTTACTATTTAATATGCAAATAAAAAAATTGAGATTACGTTTTGGTGAAATGAAAGAAGGTTGTCATAAAACTATTAGTCCAGAAAAAAAAAATAGTTTGACATCAAATTGATTGCAACGTATGTTTTTTGACACAATGCATTTCTATGAGCTCCATATACTAAAATTTGCACAAGCAACCTATGGAACACGACCTAAAAAAAACAAAACAATATGCCTGCCATGTATAAATTATGTGGCAAAAATCTGCTGTTTGGTAACATTATGGAAAGGTTTAAACTTCCAGAATGGTGCATGGTGGTGTAATGTGATGATTACCATTTACATAAATCCAATATGGCCGCCATGTATAAGAAGCCTGCATGTAAAATATAAACTTGAAGCGTTTAAACTTTTAGAATGATGTCAATGGTGACCAGAAAGAATCAGTTTCATTGGATGACAATAATATTTGCATATATAGAATACGGTCACTATGAGTAAAACATGTGGCATATACCAGTTGTTTAAACTTCAAGAATAAGGTTTTCGAGAACCAGGAATAAGTTAAATAACCGGTATAAGTTTATATGATCGAATAACAAGGTAATTTCCATAAGTTCAATATGAACGCCATAATAAGCACTTACTTCCATGACATGTTTGACCCACAAATCCATAAAAAAAAAACATCTAGCAGTTCAGAATTGATGCATTCGGTGCCTCGACATTATCAACAAACAGAACCACAGTTCAGACTATGAACATTTTGAGCTCGAGTCTGTCTTACAACTGCGGAAATAATGCCAAGTCATTTATGTGGTGAATTAGGCTGGTCAGTGTACTATCCACCACATGTGTCATCTGAATTCGTATCAACGCCTCGCTCTTGCCACTGCATTGCCTGGACATATAGTATGCCTGGTCAATGATAACGTACAGCTGCTGGTGTTGGACGTACAGACTGGTTCTACATGTTACGAGCTTCTATACAAGTTACCACGAAAGCGTCCATACCTTGATCTTTGCATAGAGATTCAAGTCTCTACACAAAGCTGTATCATAAAAAAGGATGACTTCAACTTTTCAATAGTTGATTTCCTTTTTATGTCGAGCAATATTCCATCTGCTCGAGCATATGTCTACTATATCAACTTCTGACACACTCTAGGGTGTGTTCATTATAATATGCTGATTTTAAGCAACGCCATGTCCTTCTGGCTCAGAAGTTGTTTCATCAGTGTTATACCGTCTAGGGGCTAGAGCAAACTTTCAAGAAATTCTATGGTAGACAATCAGAGGGTAGTTCATGATATGACCACAGGCACTTGACGTACACCAGTTGGATCATTTGAATGGAAAATAGTTCGCAGAAACACTAAGTCTTGTTATCAAACCATAGACCTAGTGAAATGCGCACGTCTGGAGTTTAGAACAAATTCGACATGACATGTACTCACTAATCACAGCCAACGAAGTGACGCCAGCAGCTATTTGGTGTTTTCATCGATACGATGCAATTGTGCAAACTACAATGTACATGTAGGTCAAAGTAGTGTGTTTTATCAACTATCTTGTGTGTCAATCATGCGTGATATCGGGAAATAGGCTCATAATGTCTATTATCCAGTTGCACGGCTGATTTGTATTCCCGATAAAGTCTCTTTATTTTACTGACATTACGTCGAATACAATTATACTTTCACATACTGTGAAATGAGTGTTTATCGAAACGAGCTTCAGTGAAGTAGTCTAACCGAGTATCACTTGATTGGTATTTTATGATACTAGTAACCATTATCTAGTGAAGCGCTAACAAGTGCTATCTATCTATTTGTGTTACAGTTCCACCGGCTGAGATCGCGGGGATCATCACGGGCGGAGTGAGTGTCGTCGTGCTGACGTCAGTGGTCGCCTTTCTCTGCTGGAGGTTCCCGTCATGCCGCTCGAGAAACTTCTGGGACCGCAGTCTGAAAAGAGTAATACGGAAAATATATGGTAAGGAAAAGATATCTCAACAGAGGTCGTCTGAGTCTGTTGTATAGTATGTAGAATGTTCTTTACAGATCAGCGGATTATTCGTCATGTGCGTCGGCCTATCTGAGCATTATATAGAAAGTTATTACCACAGGTGATAAGTATAACCGGGGAAATAGTTATCATACTTTTGGTATAATCTTTCATTTGATTGGATTGTTATAACATTGCCAACCAATGACAGAGACGCCAGTAAGATAACTTTGTCGCGAAAACGCACCATGACGTTGCACATTATAGTCAATATCATAAGGTAATAAAACGAATATTAAACTTGCTATCATGTATTATCAAATTTAAGTCCTCCGAGAAAATGTTTTCGTTTTAGTCACTCGCTAAAGCTCGTGACAAATAGAAATTTTCACTTGGTAACTTAAACTTGATAATACATGCTAGCTCGTTTAATATACCCTGCTCCTCTTAGGACAACGACAGTATCGTATTCATGTAGCGTTAACGGATCTCTCCTCTGGCGGGTTTCATACACATATTATATTCATTTTATGTTTGGCACATAAACTCCTAAACCCCCAGATCCGCTAGCAAAATTCAATTCCCAATAATTTATTAGTAATTCATCTTTCCTTCATTTGAATGTCCAGAATGTCCATTTGACTTACAAAGAAAACAATTCCCCCTTTTCGATTTTTGATGATCTACTTATAAAAACATGAGATAAGGGTTAGCCAGATAATATGTATGTTGAATTGAGCAGCCAGAGTACGTATCCTCGAACATGTCGTACAAACATCGCTGGGAGGGCCACCCAGACATGTCAGAAAATCAATATGCGCATTCAAATGAGCAGCTAGAATTCCCAAGAATGCATTTTGCGACACACCTGTGTGCGACTTGATATATGATATCTATTCGATAAACAACGGTTGTTAATCCCTCCGGTCATCTGCGGTGGCACTGCCTTATTAGTATTCTTGAATCGATTTGCAAAGACAACCGATTGACAGTCCCGTTAAGATCTGACACCAAGCTTATGAAGGTTTCAAAGTCTAGACTTTATACGCTAGTTAATGTTCAGACTTCGATTAAAATTTCTATGCCAAAACTCCATATCATCGGAAATAGAACTGTGTCGGAAATATTGATAGTTTACCTTACGTTCTCTTCTGCTTAAGCATGACAATAGGGAGACTGTTGGAAATCCCTATGGCGTGGAATTATTTTGTTACTGTTAATTATTTATAGTAAAATATACCGGCAAAATAAATTCGCTGTAGAAGAATCACATGGGAGTAACTAAATATAATAATTATTATAGTATTTGAGGCAATTGGTCTCGATAGTCAGACTTTGTTGTATGCAATGTGACATTGGCTGGCTATCGAGACTAACACAATTAGTCATTGGCAGTTCCAAAATACTACTAATCTATTAATGTTATAACCTTGATGAAGCAACTTCTAAGCCAGAATGACATTGTATTTGCTAACATCAGCATATGAACGACACGTCATAAAGTATCTCAGAAGTTGTGATAATTATGTAGACACCATATTCTGGAGCAGATAAGATGTTGCCTAACATAAAAAGGGAAATAGACTATTGGAAAGATAACGTCATCCCTTTTATTTGTCGTACAACTGTGTATAACAGGCGTGTGTGGTTTTGAATCCCTATGTAAAGAAGTGAGGAATGAATGTCCTATTTCTGGTGTTTTCCATATATTTGCAACTCTAGTGACAGAAATTTGATTTCAATAGATGTTCGCATAATGTTAAAAGTTTTCTTTGCAACGATTAAAATGTTAATGTTTAACCAGCTGTATCAGTGATTATAACTGCTTGTCTTCTTTTAACGCCTACTTTTATCAGTCAGAGGTCTTTGATCGCTTCATAAGATATGACGTCCTTTTGGCTTGTCGTAACGATTTGATTCAGATGACAGAATGTTTTTTTTAATTAAAATTTCCCATCGGCATCCACTACCTTGTTAGCCTTTTATGAACAAAGACCTTCTGGCTAATCTATATCCGATTTCCGTACCATGTGGCTAAGATTCTGTCAAACTGCTTCTTTCTGCCATATTTCTTAATTAGGGTGGCAGCAGCCAACTGCGGACTGCGCAGAAATAATGCGAATTTCAGCCCACGCAAACCTAACGTCCATTCATATTCAATATCTATATACATTGTATATACATAATATGTACATAATATAATTTATTATACATATACAAAATTACACATTTATATGCACGCACGCGCGCGAACACACACGCACAAGCAACACGCGCACGTGTGTTTGTGTGTGCGTGTGTGTTGCTCGTGCGTGTATGTAGCTGTGTTTGTGTGCGCGTGCGTGCGTGTTTACGTGCGTGCATGTGTGTGTCAAGTGCCAGTAAAAGCGACGCCGTCTATAATTTAGCGTGGTTAGATGAAACATATATATGTCACCTTTTCATGCTGACAGTAACAGTCAAAGTGAATGTCATCATAAAGGACTAATCATATGTGATAAATCAACTGTTCATGTTGGCCATTCTATTTGTGATTGATGACATCGTAGCCAAACAAACTCTCCGTCATCTTCGGTAGTCAATGTATGTTTTTCATTTACTTTTAATACGCAGAATGGTATAGTACATTGGCTAGCGAAGATGGCTCAAATATTCAAATAATTAATTATGTTTTCAAAAGGGTTGAATGATGATTTTTTTAATATTGTTCGGATCTAATATATATTTTGAGATAAATTTACAACCTGTTGAAATGATGCCACTAGAGTTAGACCTATTTTGAAATATAACCCTAAAGGTGATGTGCGTGCTATCGTGCGAGTGTGTGTGTGTGTGTGTGTGTGTGTTTGCGTGCGTGCGTGCGTGCGTGTGTGCGTGTGTGTGTGTGCGCGCCCTTAGCAATGTATATAATACCAGTACCATATAATTACCTTATATCACACTGACTGTGGCAATCTACAATTTTGAGGATTACATATATAGAGGCATGTCATTACAACCTCTCTATATATACAAACAACATTACTTGAGGCTAGAATAATCAACATGATTTCAGCTATATAATGTGTTGAATTAATGAATACAACACAGATGTAAATACTCCTACAAATGTTTAATAAATAATAGTATTGGGCATATAAAACAGTATTTACACAAATAGTCAGTCACTACCAATCACAACTGTAGTTGATTTAGCAGATTATTAGTTTGTAAGGGCATCTCGACCTATTATCTCGAAGCGATTTTCATTGGTGCAGCGCTATCAATACAATAGTGCATCTTCGTTTGATGGTAACTTGTTTACATCCCTTTGATGACCATCTGAATCAACTTCTTCCCACACGTACGACATGTTCTATTTTAGTACAGTTCTTTTTGCTACCATAAGCTAAAAACAACGAACACGCTTGATGTTAAATCACGAACAAAATATAAATTTCAATAGGGAGTTATTTAAGGCAAATGTAAGGACGGAGATTAGTTTCAGCATGTTATTTTCCCTCCATGCGCTGTATGAGCTCGACGCCGTACACGCCAGCAGTCGTGTAACTTAATGTCAACAGCTTAATCTTGAACACACTCCAATACATCACCACCGGTCACATTACTGCGCGTCTCTGCCAACCAGCAATATCATATTTCACGACAATCAGTGTGCTTCTCAGTCCTGATATCTGAACCTCACCACGTCATCAAAACAAATAACACGTCAACGTACTTCCGCTTCCAATCACGTCCATTGACATTCATCTGCCTCGCCATTTAATTTCTCTTTCTCGTGTTTGCAACAGCATTTAAGTTTCTATTTGTGGAAGTTCGTTGTGTTTGGTTTTAATCAGGTTTTTTTCTCATATCGCGCACGTAACAAATGTACGCCATTAACAAAGCAAAGTTCTGAATATGCAATAAAAAATACGTTCGTCTTCTGTATTACAAAACAGGGTATTATCATTATCTTTGACAGTGAGACATATTATGTCTTTTACTCACTTTGCCATGTTGCTGACAAAATGGTAGAGGTGTTAAAATTTGATAGTAATTTTCTGTAAATATAAATTTCAAAAACTAATTCCAGGATATCGAATGTAAGTAAGAACTAAGAAAAGTCAATGCATTGCTAGCGTTGTTATGTGTACACATACGGTACAGAAATAATTATGTTTCAGGCCCACTAAAGTTATGAAAAACGGTAATCCCTGCTGTTATTTTGGTACCATTAAATTTTCAGTTAGATGAGTTCCATCAAAATCCTGCATTGTTTAAAAAATATATGAAGCCACTATCTCTGCTGCCATTACACGATTAACACACAATTAAATGTAGGATCCACATTAAAGGTCATAGGCTGATTTCGCTAGTTTTACAGTCATGTTTATGAACAACTCCAAACTATTTTTTTTATTTTACATTTATACCAGTTATACCAAAAATATAAAAATCCATCAATATGTGAGACCCGAGCTTTTATTAAAATTAGTCTAAAAATAAATCAGTGGATAACTCTGCACAACAACCTACTTCCACAGGTTCAATATGACGGGCTACAAAGTTGAAGGAAAACGATACAAAATGTGTTTATGAATTGAACTCCAAGAATGATAATGTCAGCCATTTTTTGAAAAGTATTCCTTTTAGTTTATACTACACTGTACTAACTGCCATTATTTTACTGCAATATTAAGACTACTATTGAGAGAGGTGAAACTCTGCTTTAATGTTAAAACCACCATTATCAGAAGTGATGAATGACGTTACAAGTTAATTGGTCAGATTCATGTGACATAACATGAAATAACATTCGCGCGTACAATAGGCCTAATAATATCAAATTATTCAATGACTGCATAATGTGTTAAACATAGTTCAATTGCTCTACATTTGTCAGTGTAGTTGTATACACAAACAGATGAATTATTCAGATGTAGCAAAAAACGTCAAAAATCTAGTTAATAAACTGTTCTATATTTTAGGAAAATGCCGAAAGAAGCCAAAGAAAGAAGAGAAGAAAAGTTTGATAGTTGGTCCAATGATTCGTAAACGAAGTAGAGATGACCCGCCGTTCGTTGTGCCGCAAATCTTTGTGGATTATGGAAGCAGACGAACATCGTATGCGTCTGCGTCAGATCACGTGATGCTCGGTGCCCTTGCCCTTGATTTACGGCGAGGATCTAGTAGTAGTTGTGGTAGCAGACGGACGTCTGTGGCGTCAGATTCTGACAGACGAGGATCTGCCAGTAGCCTGTGTAGTAGGCGAACTTCGTTTGCGTCTGACACTGATCGCCGCGGATCTGCAAGTAGCATGGGAAGCAGAAGGACTTCTATCTTTTCCGACCCATCCGACAGACGCGGCTCGGCTAGCAGTCGCAGCAGTAGAAAGGGATCGGACGGAAGTAGGGTGGATGACACTGATGTGTCATTTGCAGGTAATCTGTAGTAATAAATATTTCGGCTAAAATGATCATTGTTATAAAGCATATAACAAATGGTCAGTGTTAGATATTAGAGAATACCCAACGAGCTACTGCATAATTTGCACGAACCAATCAGTAGCTTTGCCGAACAGCTGATCAGAGGTAACAAACTGTCAAAAGACATCTTCCACATTGTGAGAAAGGCATGCACATGTATATCATGGGCATCCGTCTCGCCGTGGGTAAGAAATGTAACGTAGTATAATCTTTTGACGTCACGTTCTTGGTTATATTATCCATGTGAAAGATATAGGGTGAAATATCATAAAGTACTGGCTCCGATCTCTCTGCACTTGCATCTAACTGTTAGTCAATGCCGTTATTAATTTCATTCTTTAAACAGATTTTTCTGACTCTGAACCAGTGGATTGTGAGGATTTATCCCGCGCACTGTTGAGGAGAAAGATGTCGTCCAGTCGTCGCACCAGCATCGACACCCAGGGCATGAGCTACAGCATCCTAAGGGAGGAAGTCAAGAAAGGAATGCCGCCGTACAGACGCAGCCACTCATGGGCGGAGATCCAAAGACCGGCGAAGGTCCTTCCACAAGAAGGTACCACTAAATATGAATCTACTTTATTTAAAGATCTGCTGTCTTTAGTGTCTTCGGTTTATCGAACAAAAACTGTTCTGCGTGCCCATGTCGTGACAAGATTTACATCCACTTTCGCTCGTGTCATGCACGTGCACTTTCACTGCTGCTTATATCGTGCAGAACGTGTACTTACTCTGTCCTTAGTTTCGTGTGCAATATGTACTGGCACTATGCTCTTATGCAGGTAATTATTCTTCAACGGCAGCCAAACAATGCAGTGGCATTAAAGACACTGCTTCCAGATTGACCAATTGTAAGACTTCCATTATTCAAACTTAAACTTAGCCACTACTTACTATTAAAACAAGTATAAAATACATGTAAGAGGAAATAAGCACAACAAAGTCATAAAATAATGGGAGCCAAATTAAGCTGAAACTATGAATATGTCAAACACAATAATAATTATGAGAATCGCTATAATTTTCGAATTTTAGTCAAAACCCACATCGGTGTTTTATTAATGGAGGTGAATCTAACCTTATGTTATTGAAGGAAGATTGTAAACTGATGGCAAATATATTCTGTAATATGATTGATTAATAAACATCGTCAGTTAGCAATCGATATCCTCCAATTTGGAGATTTAATCAGTGTGCATATGAATACACGATACATGTTTTCAACAACAAAATTGCTTCCAACACCTGTATCCCCCATCACCTTTGATCTTGAACATTGGGACACCATTGATGGCGGGGAAGTCGATAACATGTTAATAAATCAGCCAGTGTGAGATGATGGAAAGCTTTTTAACACAATCCCAATTATCTAAAAACAAAATGCTTTTATGAAATGAAAAAATGTAACAACATCTGTTTTATGCATTTTACAACTATTTTTTTTATATTAATTAGGAGATAATTCATATGGAGTTTTGAGATTTGCGGGTATTATTGTCCATTTGATTCACGCAGATGTCATTTTAGGACTGACGGACAGTCGCTGGTATATAAGTAGAGTGTAACCATTTTCTGATTAGGACAAGATTTGTCTGTAGACATTTTGCGTTTGCTGGGGAACCGATCTCATCAAAATATGTAAATTTAACTTATGAAAGCATTAAATTGTATTATATACACGTCCATTTTACGTCTTTTTGTCACTTGTGACCATTTGTTTACGGTTTGAAACTAGTCGATGGGCACTGGAGAATGTAGTCCGAGAAAATTTTGACTGATAAAAGTCTAGATGGACATTGTGTTGGTTAGACCTGTAAGGGGATCGTCTAACCCATGCAATGTCCATCTAGACCCTTGTTAGAGTATTCTCGGACTAGGGAAATTGCGTATACACACGCATATTTTCCCTTGGTTACCGTATTAATATTGTTATAGTTTATTTCAGTATAAGTATTTGCTTAGAAATCTTAATGTGATTTTAACGTAATCGGTGTTTTGGAAAAACTGTTATGCGGCCATAATTACAATGGGTGTTTTCGAACGGGACGAGACCTTTTAACAGATGCATGACATACAATTGTAGCAATGCGATGTACTTAATACTCTGACATGTATTAAACAGACAGACATGAAATGTGTGCTTTATATTCACATTGGTTTGACGAGAAAAGGAAGATATCATATGGCTCAAGTACCCCGTTATTTTAGAGAAAATGCACTCAGGAAACCATATAATGACATATATTTAGCCATTGATGTTATCTGTCTATAGTCTTGGTCTTCCTTTGATATTCGTTCCTGAAGCATTAGCAGTTAATACAGCTGAATTGTGTTATTTACCGCCGCCGCCAGGTAGATAATAGATTCTCTGACGTGTTTCCCCACTCACAGACCACCAAGCAAACAAGAATAGTTTCAATTGTCCATAATCACATTCATTTTGGCTGCTCATCAAATGTCAAAATAAGTCCCATATATTTAAAGGTTCGATGACTTGGGTCCGTTTGCTGAACATTTAAAGGAATTGCTGTAATTTGAGGAAACTCTTGAAACAAACAGGAGCGGGGTGTAGCTCAGCGGAAAAGCGTCCGCCTGAGGTGCGTTAGTTCGACGGATCGATCCTCCTCAGTGGACCCGTTGGCTTATTTCCCGTTCCAACCAGTGATCCACGACCGGTCCATCACAGTGCGTGGTGTGTGATATCATGTCTATGGATACACCGAAACGATCCCTTGTTGTTATTCAAAAGTAGCCTATGTGGGTTTCCTATATGAACATTTTTCGAGATAACTGTGCGTTTGACATGCAATAAACGCTGATTCATAATTAATATGTTCCACTGGTGTCGTTAAACAAACAAACTTTATCTTTGAAACAAACAATAGCTTGTCACATTAAAGACACCGTTTCGAGTTTAAGATGAATGGCACAAAACTCGCGCACATAATGCTATTGTAACATGTTTCCGACTAATAATATTATAGAGCATGTTTAATTAATAAAATTATAATGTCTTGCTTAGAATATCAAATATATCAATGCCCAATGAGTTTGTAGTAGTTTAATATGCGTGGTCGTTCAAGTTTTGTCTAAAATAATTACCTTCAAGGTCAAATGCCATTTTGGCAACCGGGTGATTCTGAAAGACTGGACCATAGTGATACTTTCTAGCCCGGTTGCCAGCTTTGAAAAAAAAAATGCCATCAAAAGTTTTTTTGAGGGTCTTGGCCTGCCGACTAGTAGGAAAAAGTTCATATTAATCTACTATAAACATTTAAACATTCAAACAAAACATATTAGATAGACAGCTATTAATATTTTAAACACGAACATTTTAATTTTAATAATTAAACGTATCTATTAGTATTACCAGAAATCGTATTACAATAGCACTAGATGCGCACATACAGTGGCATCCGTCTTAAAACTATTTTCTAACACGAATGTAAATAGATTGCTACAAAATACATAAACATAAATATATATTTCTAGAACCATAGATTATGAAACATAAATTATGAAACATAACATGTAAGATGATTATATTTAGTACCAATAATGAGTGGCCACATGCATTCTGGATTGGCATAAGTCATAGCAAATAAAAAGGTAAACCTCTAAAGCTAAGTCACATTAAATCAACACAAGACGAAATGCCCTCTTGCAACCAACCACCGACGAAAAAACAAACATAGCAAGTTCAAATTTTCAATTTCAAAAATAGACCGAAAATGAGATCATAAAAATTGTTAAGCATTAATTGTGTTTGTTATCTTCGCTTGCAGCACGCCCACCACAATATAACAGAGATCAGAGGCGTTCCACGTTGTCATCGCTGGTATACAGCTCAATACAGGCTATGGACCAAGCAGGCACTGTCATGCAACCTCAATCTAAGAAGAAGCCGAAAATGCATGTAAGTATTATGAGAAGAAATTCAAACGTATTCCCATTCACAAACATAACTAAAAAGTTGGTCTATCAAATATGTAATATAATATGTAGTTCATCATCAAAATTAAGCCAAGTCATGGCTTTTAAAGTATTTACATAAACTGAAGATTCAAGACACCTTTTCCCGTCACTCCTGGGTTCTCAGCCATTATATTAAACCGTCAACACCATTAACATTGCCAAGTGAGCATCTCTGCACAAAGCCGAGTCGAAGGCGCATTACAACAAAGACAAGATGGTTATGTACACCGGAATGACGGCAAAACAAGATGATTCCAGGTGTTTGCTTCTGCTTCTGCTTCTTCTTCTTCTTCTTCTTCTTCTCTTTCAAAATTTACACCAATAGACTAGTCTGTAGGATGAAATGAGCTCCAGGTGTTTGCAAAAGGTGAGGCGACACCAGACAACAGAACAGCCATTTAGTTTTGTCTGCTGGTTTCATAGGTCAAATCAAGCATCGTCTGCGTCATATCGCGAAAAAGCATCCTTATGTCTACCATAATACCCTGATGAAACAACTTCTCAGCCAAAAGGACAATGAATGCCGTGACTTAAATTGGCACATCATCAACATGCCTTATACGTTAGGAAATGTTTATGACATTCTAAAGTATCTCAGAATTTGTTTTATGTAGACACCATAGACACGTTTAGATTTTAAAGGCCATATTATATGATGCCCGTCAGTGATAGTTCATATAACAAACTTATACTGTGTTGCTTTTCGTAAATTGTAGCGGCAGCTGGTTACGTCTGTAGACCATGTGTCATAACAACTTGATATATATTTAAAACGAAATAGCCACTGGTTAAACACATACAATGTATATATTTTCTTTACTAGTTGCTCTAACTAAGCATAAAACAATATTTTCTTGCTTATTGAAATAATTATGTCTGGCGAGCTGAATGTATGTATGCCAATTAGGCTAGGATGCCATTATCCAGACGCCACACAATAATGGCATGTTGAATCTTCAAGGTAAGATTAATACACGTATTAATGTATTTATTATTACTAGTCTCCGAGAGGAGATACATATATAATAATGTTATTAGCACGAGAAGACCAACAAAGCAGACTAATTATCCCGGGGCATTGTTACTGCATTAATCAAGTATTAACCAACTAGGCGCACAACTTCAAATCGTGGGAAATAAACCCATCCATGAGTGTCTCAACTTTCACTTCGTTTTCTTTATTAACTTTCTCCAATTTGCCATGGATAACAAAAGCTTTTATTAACCAACTGCCACATTTGTGGTTTCCATAGATTGAAGAAGTGACGCCAGAGGCTCTGTTTGATTGGGTGTAAAACTATTGATTAGTTTGTAAACCAGATAGTTCCGGATATGAAGAGTTCTTAATCCCGCTAACAGCCCTTGTTTGAGGGTTTTATAAAACCAAAATCGCGGCCGCCTCGTTGCCTATTAGTGTAGATAAATGCATAGTTTGCCGCTTCTTCGGAAGGGCTGTCGTCTGCTAATTCCAACCAGCACATAATCACTAATCTTATAGGTAAAATCAATAAAGAGAGGAAACAGAATTTCCGAGATTTTTCTGTCGCACTGTTTTAACTCGCTTAAAACATGACCCTGAATAAAGTCAACAAAATATCGACAGCGTGTAATGGTCGGGTTCTGTACTCGTATCGTGACGTTGTTAATAGATGTGTGTTTATACAGCTGCACTCTATGACCGCACTAAATGTGGAATATCGTGGAGTTAGAAGGCGAGATGGTGATTAGTAAAGATGAGTATAGTAAAGGGATAGAGCTGAGTTTAGAACAGATATCACGCTACGTCAACACCAAATTATATATTTCACGGCTTAAAGTCTTTTTTTTATTATTACAATTACAATTACCTACATTGTATTGCTTAAAATATCAATATTTATATATCCAATGCATGGTATCTTAACTTTATTAGAGACACCAGTTCATATTAAGTTACTACAAACATTTTAACATTACCAGAAACACATTCAATAGAGAGATGTTGATAGGCTAAGCAAGAATATATTACTTTTAATAATTAAAACACTCTATTAGCAGGAAACATAATTATTACAATAACATTAGGTGCGTCATTGCCTGATTGATATTTGACAAATCTGTGACGGTGTGTGCTCATGTTTCACCATTGAACATCGATGCCAGGTGTTCGCTAATTATAAACATATAATGCTATCTGAAGCCCCAAGTCTGTCTGTTGAAACAGTGGCGATAACCCGTGCTTGAGGATGATGTATGGACATACCATGTCTCACCAATGTAATCCATCCTCGTCTCTGGCATCAATATGTTTACCATCACGTGGAATAGTCTTATTCCACATCAGCAGTACAAGGACTATACGAGACATCCTGTGTTCTCGCATCCCTGCACATGTAAGAGAGAAACAAAATGTGTGATTAGAAGAATTCTTCTGGGACGAGGGTCGTCGAGTCCCTGTCTTCAAAGTATATACCCTCGGGTGAACTAGAACTTACCCCACCCCAGTACATATGAATGTTTCTCATTATTATCTACTGAAGACATTGAAGCCACGTTCACGCAACTGAAAGAATTATTGTTAGCAGCGATCAGAATAACAAATAACGGTTCAGTATTTCCCATCAGTACTTCAAAATCACTTTTAAAATACGGCCAGTATGGTTATGTCAAGCTAGAGTAATAATGTGTCTTTTGGTGTTTTTATTGACATAATTATGCTACTTCATAATATGTTCAGCCAAAGTAAACATCAACGTTATAGGGATAAAGACAATGTTTGCTTGGTAAATACCATTACCGAAGAACATTGATTAATAATTGTCAGCTAGTGGTTGTCATACACACGATTATATCGACATAGAAGAAACCCGCTATCGCCACATGGGCTACTCATACCGATTAACAGCATGGAATAACAGACAGGAATAACTCAACGGAACGGGTCATCATGTTATCAACTATCATTAAGACAATAACCAAAATAGTCCTTCTGCTACAGTAAAGTGAAACAATGTTTAAAGTCGCAATGCCTATGTTTAAGATGAAGGCCGCGAATCTAATGCTATTCTTAACCTAATTCTGGCTCATGGAACCATTTTTATTACAATTGACATTAACACTAATAAATACAATTGTATATACAAGTTTGCTTTATATTTCATGAAACTACGTTTTATGTCCCTTAAATATATAACGCAACGAAACTATTTGTTCGAACATTTTATCGTATTTAGTTGCGTAACAGCAGCTTCACCAGTCTATTAATTGGTCTTCACCACACATTGACAGACAGGTTCTCTTTAAGTGTTTGTGGAAAGTCGAATTCAAGATGTAGGATTTTTTTATTTAAAATAAACATTCTAATTAGAAAATCGGCAAACACCTATTTCACAAACAGATTTGAAAGCCACAATATGAGGAGTCCATAGTGTAACAGTTATCCAGATTGACGTGTGTTTTGAGCAGGATTTCCTGATTGTTAATTATAATCCTTTTTGGGAGATTGGCGAAGACTGGACGTGATGTTTCCATGCTGACAAGACAAACTAACTAGATGGGAGTGTTTTGTTCAGTCACATAATTGAACTCATTACCGTCAGCCTTACATCTGTACCGGGCAACACTATTGCATTCAATGCTGTTTGATGACGTCGCAAAATGTCAAAGTTCTGCATAGTTTGAACGAGTACAATTATGCGCAACACGCCTATTGAGGTTTGATGACATGATTGTGTGTTTAGTGACAGACTTTTATTCACTAATAGTAATACAAAAATCTTTGTTCTTGACAATGACAGTTCCAGCACACTATGTTGTAAACTACAGTGCAATGATGCAGTGATCAGCATATAGATAAATATACAATATTAACTCTTTCGATATCATCATGCCAATAGTATTTGCATTGTGTCCCTTTGAATCAGATCTTGTTGCAGACACGTCATGATAGGTTTACGGTTTTGCTACAAACAGAAATATATTGAAGGCTTTAATTGGCCTTTCATAGCATGATTATTTTATTTTTACACATTTTAGCCTATTGAAATGCTGGTACATACCCTCGTAATAGAAACCAATGCTTCAAGTCTGTGTTTACAGTCTTGATATATTATATTATATATGATTTGTTTAACCACTTACAAGTCTTATAATTATATAGTCTCTGTAAACTTAAGTATTTCACGTATCTCTGCCCTGTTGTGTTTCTGTGTGTTTCTTGCTTTATCAGCGAGTTTTGTGGGAGAGCGGCATGTGTATCTTTCAGTAAGCTAATTTCGTTACTCAAATCACCCACGTCTATCAACTAACATTTCCTTTCTACAAAACATATTGGAAGTGATCATAAGCTTTGCTTGATAACTTTGGGAAGGGCCGATCATTGATTATCTCATCAGTGTCCTGTTCAATTACAGAGGTGCTCACTAAAGCACACGTGTTTGTGTTCGTCGTCTATTTCCATTTCCCGGTGGATCTCATGTTCTGTGATAACTTTGTGCAGTCACGTGACCCAATTTATGACACACGTAACAGCTTTTAGCGTAGTTACATGCTGCTTTTGCCCAGATGGATTCAAAGTTAATGGCGTTAGAATATGTTTAAAACTCTCCAGCTCTCACAGGTGTTCATATGTTGCATGACATTCACTCGATTTCAACCATTCTTCAAACAAACATGTCTGTCTGCCCACCAAACAATTCAATGTATGTTGGAAAATTGTATTTTACATATCGGCGAAACGATTTGTCTATAGGCTTTAGCTACAAGATTTACTAGTAGTGCATAACCTGGCAATAGATTTTGTTTAAATATTTCACAACGTGTCAATGATGTTTGAAGCCCACGTATCTTTGGATCATTCTCTTGGTTCGGCAATAATTTCAGATCCAGTGACAATTTCATCCACTTGATTTTCTTGAAAATGTGACATCATTTAAAAATATTTTCTCCCATCAAATATATATTTCATTGTCAATTTCCATTTCCATATCCAGTTTTTATTATCTCTTTATTATCTCAATTGCTTGACTAGCAACTCAATACGACCTCAATATTTTTTACTAGACTTTCTGACTAGAATTATCAGCTCCAACGTATTTTAGTTTCAAGAACTATGGTTTGGCTGTGTTGGAGTCTTTGTGACCACGTGTTCACTAGTTTGAACAACCACTTCAATCAACATATTGTAAAGATTCTACTCAGATGGATATTTGGCATGTGTTACGAAAACGAGTGAAACAGGCCAAATTATTGTATTGCATGACACATGTTACATGTAAATGTCAGAATGTACCAAAATACATTTTGAAAGTTCTCTCCAGTCCATGAATGTTATATAATTTGATGAAAAAACTTATGAGTCCAACATTGACGTAATGAGCAAGCTCTAAAGTACTAGTACCCTATGTATTGGATGTAGTGATGATATTATGTAGACACTATAATACAGAAGCGGATGAAATGAGCAGCATAGATTACAAGTTGTAAGCTCTTCTAGAAGAGCAAACTGTGTCCATGAAAAATTCAGAGAATCTCGACAGTTGTGTTTGTTTCAGCATGTGTGCTGGTGGTTTGTGACGGCGTTCAGTCAGCTTTTTCTAAGTTCACTTGGACTCTGTCTTGTACATAGATATGATTTTTATCGAAAGCCTGACGAAAACAATGTACTTTGCAATTAAATGCTGTACTAATGACGTGTAACACGGGGTCATCAACTGTAATATCACTTGGATTCTACATTGTACATAAATACTTCTTTGACCACAACAATAGACATGTCCTTTAGATTACAAGAAGTGGACTTGAGTTTGTCAGTGTCTTCTTCAACTGGCATCGTTAGCTCTTTCGAACACGATGCGGGAATTATAATTGATTTCTTTGATCATAGTATCTTGAAGCTAAAAGAAAACATGATATTGTTAATACCACGAGGATATATGAAAAGGTCAAAACAACCACATTCAGTCCTATCTACGTGTGCGCCACTTGTTGACTATAGTCGCGTTGAGACTTACACAATTTAAATTAGTTTAACTACACTGGTTTAGCTAAAACACGCTTGGTTGCAAGAGTTATACCGGCGTACGGCGGAAGTGTATTATCCGCAAAAAAATTAATGTGCAAGGCATCATAACAAAAAAATGGACCACGAGACTGTTAGACCATTGCTAACGCATTTATTATCACCTGCACGAAGAAGAGGAGTACGAAGCACACATCGAGTTGTCATTGCTTCGTGATGGCTTATCGGTGCTATAACGCCGTTTGTGAAACATGTTCACTTGCGTTGTCAAGGAAACAACCATACGCTAGATCAAATGCGCTAGAATGCGACGAACTAGGTTCCGTCTTATAAGACTTTAACAAAAATAGTTTGCGTAAACTGGTTTAGTTATACCAGTTTTAACTATACGATATACCCAAGTATTTATTAGAGAAAAGATCGCGTTCGCACATACATATTAAACGGGGGTCAGTTAAACTAGCTGTTTATACAGATCCGGGTCAGTTAAACTAGCTGTTTATACAGATCCGGGTCAGTTAAACTAGCTGTTTATACAGATCCATCAACCTCAACGCAGAATGAGTCATTTTTAAATATACCAACCAGTTAATCCATTTCCCTTTTTTGCAGCCTCCAAAATTAACAAAGCCGTTTTTTCTCTGTATAAGAGTTCAGGAGATCTAAAGGCATGGCTACATGTACGCCATAAATTATCACCTTTAAAACAATGGTTATATCATTTGTTCGCGAGAGAGTGGAATATCCTTCCATTAACTGTGTCTTACGTTCTACAGTTCCGCTATAGACACCACCTCTTTCATTTCCACGTAATGCAACAAACTCGAAACGTGTCCTTGTTGACTGTATACAGTTTACAACATTAATGATTACAACAATGTTAATATTACATGCTCTGTTTATGACCTGTTGATGTTTATCATATATCACTGATCCTACAGTTCATCATGTTCATTATCTATACTTAACGCCTCGATTCTATTCCTGACTATATATTGTATTATTTTCAATTCGTCAGCATTATTCTGCCTATTGTACTTGTTGCTATTTCAGCAACACTGATTTCATGTTACATGTTAAAGGCGGATCCATGGAATTACAAACTCGGCTCAATTCTTATCGAAGAATATTGGCCGTATCCTAAAATAACGCTTTTAAAGGATTTTTTAAATGAAAATAGTGCTCTAAATTAGCTTTTAATCTACCTTGCTGAAAAAAGTGGTTATTGCTGGAAATTACTGTCAGCCATGACGTCATTTCCTTAGATGTTTCCTTACCAAACCACCCCTAACCCCTACTCCCGTTTCCAATTTAAGCCAACGTCTGGACAAATGAAACAGTTAACTCAGTTGGTGCACTTTTTGTATTGCAAACTGCTCCTTATAACTATCCGGTATCCGCCATTGACTGTTTCTACTACTATTGTTCATGTTTGGACAATGTTTTCTAGTCACATTAACGTCTAATGTCTATCCAGCTCATCCATATCGCCTGTCACAGCTGTTTCAAATGATAGTGATACGTTAGAGTGCAGCTGACATTCAGTGATGTTGTTTTTAATAATCTCTTCTCCGAGGATGCTGGTAGCTAGTCATTTCAGCTCATCCATGCAGATTGGGTGTCCGTATACCATTTCCTTTCAACATAATGTATTCTCACATTCTTCCACGTTAACACTCGACTCCTCAGTTCAAGATACTGCATTTATCTATTTACATTAATCATTTCGGCTTATATGCATTATAATACAAACACACACACCCACACACACAACGTATATGTATTTGAAAAAATGGACCCTGATATTTAATGTTGAGATCTTAAAATTTAATATGTTGCAAATTTGTATATATGCTTAGGTTACCTAATTCAAACGATAATTGTAATAATTTAAAAACGGATGACCCTAGCCCATAATAAATTTAACATACATAGAGCGTGACTGCCTTTTAGTTCGTGGTAGCGTACCGTCTCATGTGGCTGTGTTACCATTTATCCATCATTATACTATTATGTGCTATTCTATCTTTCAGCGTCCGTCAGTGGGTCTACCAGACACACCTGTTGCTCTTAATGACTTGAACCTTGAAGATATGTTGCCAAGATACGCACCACCGATCGAGTCGACTGGTAAACTAAAAGTCCAGCTCCAGTTCTCTCCGGACCAGGCATCTCTGACCGTCATCATTGTCGAGGTACACCATGTAATGTAGAATCTGCTCATTTGAGATCTCTGACCGTCATTCTAGTCTAGGTACGCCATGTAATGTAGAATCTGCTCATTTGAGATCTCTGACCGTCATGATAGTCTAGGTACGCCATGTAATGTAGAGTCTGGTCATTTGAGATCTCTGACCGTCATGATATTCTAGGTACGCCATGTAATGTAGAGTCTGGTCATTTGAGATCTCTGACCGTCATGATAGTCTAGGTACGCCATGTAATGTAGAGTCTGGTCATTTGAGATCTCTGAC